>VSWD01000003.1:62628831-62654066 GCA_033119305.1 Pinctada imbricata
ACAACAACAATGACAACGACAATGACAACAACGATGACAACAACGATGACAACAACAATGACAACGACAATGACAGCAACAAAGACAAGGACAATGACAACAATAATGACAATGACAACAATAACAATGACAAAACAACAACAATGACAATGACAACAACAACAACAATGACAACGACAATGACAACAACAATGACAACGACAATAAAAATAAAATTGACAATGAGTTGACGTTAACATGGACAAGCAAAGACAGCAAAACGTAAGAGACATTTCAGTTTCCACAGCTTTTACATGTAACGGACAAGAAATGCAAGAAAAACTGAGTTAAATCCAATTTATCCTGAGATACATGATGGAACAGAAAAAAATATCAGCCATATTTCTAAAATTGAGACGAAAATCCGAAGTTTCTAGCTCTAGCTGCTATCAGAGAAAACCAAGAAGTCTAAATGTAATACACCAAACATACATGTTTCGGATTATGAAGTGCTATCGGTGCTTCTTTTAGTCAAAACTAATATAAACGAGATAAGAGAATCAAGTTTTGTGACCTCAGTTTGATTAACATATTTCGGGCATTTTTTTTTTCTAGTGATACAAAAAGCAAGATTTTTTTCTTTTTTTATTATTTATTTAAGAATTTCTGCACTCAATCACTTGTAGTGGTGTAGCTAGTGTCTATTAATCTGAAAAAAAAACAAAGGAAGTTACTTAGATTTTGATTCCAGTTTTAGTGATAAACTTAAAATATATTTTTGGTTGAAATGTCATTGAAAGAGTCTTTAGAACCAAATACTGAGATTGAAATCAAATAAGTATTTTTTTAATTTACTAACTCTTAAATTTAGATAGTGCCAAGGACATATAAGGGATAAAAATGCATGCATGTATCGTCTGCTTTATATATTGATTTTCAATATTGTTGTCGGTAATCAGTGATAAAACAGAGCGTTACTATACCTACTAATACGTACTTTTTAAAAGTCACATTACTTTACAGATTTTTATAATTCTATTTGTAATATCTGTCGTGGTTTTTTAAGCCTTTTATCCATAAATATATTTAACAAAGAAGATATTCGAAGTCTAAGTAAATCAGACGACAATTGTACCTCTGCATTCACAAAAAGGGCATCCGTCTCTCATCATTTTTAAATCCCTTTTCACAGTGCATCCGGCACATCCATAGTCCAACATTCTCTTTCTGAAATATAGAAATCATACATGTACAGGTTATTTTTATATATTATGTATATACATTCAATTTAAAACCCTTAATTGTGAATTGAATAAATTTACATCATATTATCATATTTGACTATGTTCGTATACAACGTAATAAGCCTTAATACAGTTTTTGTGGAAAAAAAATCAGGCAATGAAGTTTTTTCGCTGAAGTTATAACAAATTCTTAGTATATGGTGGATCCGAAAATATTATCTAGGAACTTATCGTTTTCAAAGTTTATCATTTGTGGATATTTCCGATAAATTTCTGGGGTTTTTTTTCTGTTTTTTTTTTTCTCGCAATGTTTGTTCGAGTATCGTTATTTTGACACTATTTGGATGGTCACACTAACTTTATTTTTCTCTAAACTAAAAATCTATCTTCAGATATTCTAAAATGTATAAAATATATGCATCATGCAGGCCATCTTTAGGGTCTAATACTTGAACAAAGTCGGGCATTCTTAGTGAAAAATCATATTTTGCCCAAATTTTGAGTATATCCAAGGAATACTGAATAAAAATGAATATAAGATATGTAAGCTCAAATTTTCTAATGGAAAAGACTTGCTTAAGAACTGCAGGTACTTATTATTAGCAGTAGAAGACAAGACAATTGTAATATTTTGAGAAACAGCAATGAAATGGTAAAAAAAGTCACAAGTTGCGGGCTAATATTTGATGTCAAAATATGCCAGAGACTGTAGTCATATGCCCATTAAATTGCAAGAAACCCCCTGCAAGGTACCTTTTTCATCATTTACATGTTTTAAGGGTGAAACAATTTATAAGTATACCAAATTCTAAGGAGTTTCGACATTACATATATGTACTTTTAAAGATATTGTAAATTTAAATACAAAAATGCTATATTTTAAGCCAAAAGTGCATAAAAAATCCTGTATGACAAACAAAAAAGTTCTAAAATTGAAGGATTTATTATTCAAACATGATTAAATATTTGTTAAACAAACTATTTTAAACATCTGCAATTAATTAAGGCAATACAACGTTATTCTTATATATTTTGGAAATGATGACGTCACGCGATACCCGAACCACCTTAACACAATCTTGCCGTGTTTTTTACGAAAGAAAAAAATCTGTAAACAATAATATGTATGAATTGACCCCAAATTTAAGGATTGGATATTTCTGCTGTGCAGAAGGACGTTTACTTCAAACATACATGTATGAAATATTATATTGTAGGTACATGTTTCTACTCCGAAAACAATCTGATGATCTTCATTAAATTGATGATTTTACGTTCACACGTTTTGAACACAACTGTATCGTATCTTGATGTGAAATTTTCATATGAATATCCCATTTTTGACTTTAATATTCTTTAAACAATATATAGCAATCAAATCTCAATTACTTACTCCTACATTTGCATAACTCGCAACCATTTCCGTCCAATACTCTTCCATATTTACAGTGAATCAAGCACTGGACATCGCTGCATGCCGCATCTGCAGCTGTTGAAATAAAAATACATATACCATACCATTGTTTTTGAAAATGAGTATCTTAATTGGTTTTCATATAGTGCTCCAATTACGTATTCTAACATTTGGTAAGTTGTTAAAATTGTTACATTGGATTTTTAACAAAAAGATGTAAACTTGTAAAACAAATCGCTATATTTTATCATTCATTGACAAAAGAATGATCAAGTTGTCAATGCATTTTGTTAACTCTACAAGTTTGTGTCATCATATTTTGAAGCATTTACGTGTATTTTATACCGTTTGCCATTCTCGATCGCTAGTTGTACAACTTCACATGCTTACTATTGTAGGGAGAGGACAATTTAAAGTTGAAAAAAACTTAGAGCCCGATCCAACTGATTTCTTCTTTTGAAATAAAGTATGTTTAAACTTAATGAAATCATACAAAACCATAAATTAAAATTTACCTGTTTCGGTTGCTAATAGCACAGCAGCAACGAAAAGTGTCAATGCAAGAACAGCCTTCATTTCGGATTTATTCCAAATAATGTAACGAAAAATTTCAAATTCAGCCCAATTTATACCCTCTTAATTTTGAAATAATTGATCGACTATTATGACATACTAGTATTGTAAATTAATGGACAAAGGTAACAGGTTTTGTACATTGTTGTAAACATGGGGCTCATAGAATGTCACACAAGATACCTAGGTACATTATATGATGTGTAATAATTTATCTTGTCGGTTGCTGATGTCCAAAACAAAGATGGATGTTTGTCAATGTGCAACACCTGGAGATAAGAACAACATAACCTGGACCAGTAATGGCAGTATGACCGTAGAACTACATCTATTTTACAGTTATACAGGAATAATTATTTTAGTTTGATATCAGCATAAAGTAAACGACATAATTTATTAATATTTTTCGACTGTGCTGCTTATCGGCATAATTCGGCAGCAACGTCTACATTGTAGGTTTCATGTAGGAGTAAGACATAGTTAACTATTTCATGTTAGCACAACTCCGTACGGAATTGTACATTTCAGAATTGTTTTCGGAGTAATAAACCAATTCAACTTAAGATATTTAATTTGTATTTGCTCTATTCATCTTTTGTCTCGCAAGACAATGCTCCAAAATGAATATATAACTGTAGAAAGAATACAAACCAAGCATACAACGTATCTGCAACTTGTCAAAAGTATCCTAAGCAATCTCTTTAACTCTTTAATTGGTCTGTTCTTATTAATGATTATATAGTATTAAATGTGTAGATTTTTTGCAAGATCTATATCATTTTAAATTTTACACAAGTAATGAATAAAGAAAGATATACGAGGGCTGTTCGATAAATTCGTAGACAAGTTTAATAAATCGGTTATCTTTATCGCTAAACATTTTGTTTATATACCAATTTATTCCTTAAGATTTTATGTTCTTATTGTGCAAAATTTAAAGCAGTTGGTCCATAAGCTAAGAAATACGGTGTTTTTCTTAGGGGTCACCTCGGAAAGCGGCGCAGTAAATGACGTCAAAAATAACGCTACGCAAAGTACGGAGTAATTAGCAATTTTCGGCTTTTGTTCTGTCTTTGAATTTGAAATCATATTGGGGAAAATTTGTTTATTCTAATTCAATCGGTTCAAAAATGAACTATACTGATTAAATAAGGTAATTATGAACTAGAATTATTCCCTGGTCCTTTCAATCTGTTCTGAATTTGAATGCATCAACAATTTCATTTCAGAACGTTTGGATCGGTCAGTTTTGTTCTTTCGGGATGTTCAAACCATTCTCTTCGAATGAATTTTCATCACTTTTTCATCTTCGTTGCAAATTATATGCATAATGACGTGCGCTCGAAACCTTTTTCGTGCAGTCCATAGCCATGTGCACCGGCTACAAAATGTATAAAATCTTTTATTAAATTTGTATTAGCTTCAATGAAAGTTCAATGATTACAGTCGTTTAAAAATTGTAGGGAAACGTCATTTTTACTACTCTTACGTATTGATGGCGCTTCTTGTAATAGTGATATCTAAATACGAATGTATCGTAACAGAATCAAATTTCGGTATGACAACTTTCAAATACTGTAAAACAATGAAATTTATACAATGAATTTCTCTGCGTCCGAATTTAGAAATTATAAAGGAATCATTTGCGTGTACATAATTTTGGATATCGCAATTTTCGTATTACGCCGCTAAACGTCACGACACATAATTAAAGACAATAATTTAAATGACAGAATATTTCAATAACCTTGGTATTGTACGGATTGGTTGCAATAAACCTCATGAATGATTGGTAAGAAAATTGTACACTTACTGTCACGCATTTCTGAAATATTGCGGTTGTCTACGAACTTTTCGAACAACCATCATATGTATAAAATCTATTATACAGATTATAATGGAAAGAAATTTAACATAATGAAAATATAATAGCAATTGGTTGTTCTACATTATTTCAGTGGAGTTTGAGGAAGTGTATCAGTGTTACAGTGTAGATATTATAATTACTTAATATTTGACGTATGAAATAATGACAAGAAGTCATATCGTTTGTTCTTTATCATATTCTTAATTATTCTTGTATGTGTCATTTTTGTTTCTGTGTTATATACATGTATTAATGATACCAACATGTTTTGTTTATGTGTCGATAAAATCTTAAACTTGAATCTTTAACACGTGTAGATTCAGGAATTAATTTCAAAATTTAAACCCAAATCCTTGCTTTTTTAGATTACATCTTCACAAAAGTGAGATTAATTTTTTTTCTTAAGAAATTACTCTCAATATTAAGGAACTGCAAATATTTAATTAAGTTGTGACTTGAATCCATCTTTCAAGGTTAAAATCGTCTCATTGATAGACGTGGAAAAAGTTTAGTTAAATAAAGTCAAATGCACAAACACTGAACAGGTCAATTTAAAAAAAACCTGTCTCATCATTCTGAATTTTCAGAAAAAATGTGGAGGTAAGCAGTTGGCCACATTTTTTTATTTGATAGCGCCTCGGTACAACTGAAAATTTGAAGCCGCTCACTTTTGACACAAAAGCTGTCTGATTTCATTTAGGCGCTATGCTTTTTAATTATTTTTTCACCTTTGAATCATAATCACTTGAAGAACCACTGATGAGGTTTCATTTCCGAAACATGCATGTCAAAAAGACTTACCAAAAGGAATCAAATTATTGGTATTTTTGCTAAAAATATGCAATTTTAGAGAAAATGGTGCTATTTGAAGTGTAAATTGTATGGCGGGAGACAATCTTATTGGGGGCTATTTTCCATAAATTTAAAGAAACTCTCTCTATCTCTCTCTCTGAAAATTTCGTGCACATTTTTTTCTAACTGCGCAATGTGCACGCCACGGCGTGCTGGCGTATAGGCAGCTACGCCCCTGAGGTCCTTGTTCTTGAAAGTGATCTTGACCTATATTAGGTACTGAGACACATTATGCTTTACCAACCCTGTAAGTTTTGAAAGGTTGTCTGATGTATATCAAGTACATTTTAGTCAGAAAGCATTAGTACGATGGATCTTGGATAGCCATAAACTATAGAAACATGAGAAACAACATATATAAAGCACAATTAAAAGGTTTCCTACCTACGTTTGTACCTATTCTTCCCAGACTGGATTCGAACTCGCTACCTGCGGCACCTTCCGCCTGGCAATCACGAGTCCGGCATGCTATCCACTACACCATCTCGACTTCACAAAAAATGTTGTTTTGATGGCAATGGTCTATCGTATCGGACTCATAATCACTCGGTAGTCGACGGATTTCGGGATTTATATCCTATGTACTAATGGGTGGATCGCCCTAACGGTAATTCAGTACTGAGAAAGCACAAATAAAACAATACATTATAGTCATATATGTGAAAGTGTGACTACAGTACATTATAGTCATATATGTGAAAGTGTGATTATAGTCATATATGTGAAAGTGTGAATACATTACATTATAGTCATATATGTGAAAGAATGACCACGGTTCATTATTGTCATATATGTAAAAGTGTGACTACAGTACATTATAGTCATATATGTGAAAGTGTGATTATAGTCATATATGTGAAAGAATGACCACGGTACATTATTGTCATATATGTAAAAGTGTGACTACATTAAACTATAGTCATATATGTGAAAGTGTGACCACAGTACATTATAGTCACATATGTGAAAGTTTGACTACAGTACATTATAGTGATATATATGAAAGTGTTACTACAGAAAATTATAATCACATGTGAAAGTGTAACTACAGTAAATTATAGTCACATATGTGAAAGTCTGATAAATGTACATTATAATCATATTATGTGAAAGTGTGACTACAGTATATCATAGTCATATATGTAAAAGTTTAACTACATAACATCATAGTCATATATGTGAAAGTGTGACCACAGTATATTATAGTCATATACATGAAAGTGTGACAACTAACATTATAGTCATATATAAGTGAAATTTGAATACATTACATTATTGTCACATTTGTGAAAGTGTGACTAAAGTACATTATAGTCATTTATAAGATAGTGATACCACAATACATAATAGTCATAATTGTGAAAATGTGACTACAGTACATTATAGTCATATATGTGAAAGTATGACAACAGTACATTATGCTCACATACAGTATGTTAAAGTGTGACTACAGTGCATTATAGTCACATCCATATGTGAAAGGTTTACTACATGAAATAATAGTCACATATGTGAAAGTGTGACTACATTACATAATAATCATATATCTGAATGAGTGACTGCAGTACATGATAGTCATGTACATATGTGAAAGTATGACTTCAGTACAAAATAGTCATATACATATGTAAAAGTTTGACTACAGTACATAATAATCATATATGTGAATGTGTGACTAAAGTACATTATAGTCATATTTGTGAAACAAAGGAGGGGAGCTCCAACAACACCAGGTTGTAGCACCCACAGCAAAACCCCAAAACACCCAATGCAAAAACACAAAGCAGACAAGCACAAAAAGAGACGCGCAAAGGATAAGGAAAGCCAACGAGACCAATGGGCAACCGGTGCCGACTTAGGATGGCCATCTGCCACGGAAATAGCAGAAGGTATGGTTATTCTGGATTACGTGCGCACAACCCTCCCATTTTTCCGATTACCCAGAGGTCTCGAAGAACGTACAATTGTGGTGTAAAACAATCCCCTGACTGTCAGATGACCACACACAAACAAGACCGCAAAACGCAGGGGCCAAAGCAACACAGATGAATATGTAAATGGATATAAAAAGAGGGCCTACGTTATACAATCCGTGCTCTGCCGCCTCGAGCTCATGTATGTTATCACCCGAGGAGTCCGACTGACATTAAGAGAGGACAGGTGGTCGGGGCCCTGTCTTCTCTAAAGAGGTTTGGGCAGGGCCCGTCATGGAGTCCCGTCGTCACAGTCAGTCAGAGTGCAAGTTTTAATAATGCGCTTGTACAAGACTGTAGATTGGTCAAGTACCAAGCCTAGTGTCCGTCTGGTGGCATTAGGATCATACCCACGGTATAAAAGGCGTTTGATGATTCTGACGCATTTTCGAAAGTGATGTTGTCTATCTTTGATCCTTCTTATCTTGTTAATAATGTCAACATAAAATGCAGGTTGTGAAATACCCAAAGTAATATACTCTGTTGCCTGTATTGGTCCGAATTGCAGAAGAAGTTGACAATAATTTTTGTAAAATTTCCAGAAAGTCTTTACTAGTTTGTGAAAGCGAAAACCTTGTCCTAAAAGTTTCTTGGTAATTTGTAAATTTCTACTATGAAAATCCAAAACATCAGTTCATGCTCAAGCATACCGGATGAGCTGTGAAATATAGATACCATAGGACGGTAATCTAGGAACATCTCCGTCAAGCCAGGGGAAATTTACTATGTTAAATCCAAAATCATCTCTTTTGTCATATACACTTGTATGGATCTCTCCATTAACAATTTTGATATTTAGGTCCAAAAATGGTGTTTCTGTGTTTGAAACGTTTGCCTTGTTTAAAATCAATTCTTGTGGATAAATAACATTTTTATATTTCTCAAAAACAGGATTGTCGATAGCAAGAATATCATCCAGGTACCTAGAAGTACCAATGAAACATTTCACATCATCATTTTTTCTTTTTTTTTTTTTTGAAGATTTTGGATAAATTCCTTTTCATACGTGTATAAAAATAAATCTGCAAAAAGAGGCGCACAATTAGTACCCATTGGAATCCCTACAACCTGCTTGTAGAGTTTCTCACCAAATCTTACATAAATATTGTCCAAAAGGAAGGACAAGGCAATACACAGGTCACCACATGTCCATGATTTGTATGATTTGTATTCTGTGGCGGAAGAGAAACCCTTCGATTCAGAAGTACAAATATAAGTTTTCCCCTCTCGATCGAAACACCATTTAACGAGTTTGGACAGTCGATCATTTATTTTGTCGTGAGGAAGCGTGGTGTACATATTAGAAAAGTCGTATGAAGATATCGTATTTGCTTCAAAATTTCTTGATTTCATTTTGTCAATCACATCCCCTGAATTTTTAATAGACCAAAAGAAGTTTACGCCATTCCTGTTCATGACAGTTTCACAGTATTTTGCCACGTGTTCCTTTACAGCCGTGAGTGCTGACGTCAGATTTCTAGACAAAATTGTTGTTGAGCAGTTGCTAGAATTAGCAATGTATCGAAACTTGTAAGGAGACTTGTGAAGTTTTGGTATACAGTATATTGTAGGGAGTATATTGTGTTTATACAGTATATTGTGAAAGTGTGACCACAGTACATTATAGCCATATATGTGAAAGTGTGACCACAGTACATTATAGTCATATATGTGAAAGTGTGACTACAGTGCCTTATAGTCATATATGTGAAAGTGTGACCACAGTACATTATAGCCATATATGTGAAAGTGTGACCACAGTACATTATAGTCATATATGTGAAAGTGTGACTACAGTGCCTTATAGTCATATATGTGAAAGTGTGACCACAGTACATTATAGTCATATATGTGAAAGTGTGACTACAGTGCCTTATAGTCATATATGTGACTGTGTGACTACAGTACAATTTAGTCACATATGTGAAAGTGTGACCACAGAACATTATAGTCACATATGTGAAAGTGTTCTTACAGTATATTATAGTGTGTACATTATAGTCATATATAAGGTAGTGATTCCACAATACATTATAGTCATAAATGTGAAAATGTGGCTACAGTACATTATAGTCATATATAAGGTAGTGATTCCACAATACATTATAGTCATAAATGTGAAAATGTGACTACAGTACATTATGCTCACATATGTTAATGTGTGACTAAAGTGCATTATAGTTAACTATTCGTCAGCTTTTTTTTTTTGAAAGCTACTGAGATGACGAAATTTGGAAAGCTCTAAAAAGTTTTCGAAAAATAGTTGACGAAAATTTCGTTAACTAATCTTTGTTAACGAAAATTTTGAAAGCTATGAGCTTTCAAATTTTCGTCATCTCGGAGCTTTCAAAATATTTGAAAGCAATCGCTGACGAAATTTCGAAAGCAATCGCTGACGAAAATTCTGAAAGCAATCGCTGACGAAAACTATGTCCCCCACCCAACGGGGAGGAGACATATATTGGTTTTACCTTCGTCGTCTGTCTGTCCATCTGTCACACATCGTGTCCGGGCTACCGTTTGGCCGATAACATTCATATTTTAGTATGTTGTTGCTTTTGACCCGAAGGTTTCACATCACCTTGACTCAAGGTCATGTGACCAAGGTCAATGTCACGTAGTACATTTTTAAAGAAATTATGCATACATTCCTGTCCGGGCTATATCTCTTGATCAATTTGCCGGATCACTTTCATATTTTAGTACATTGTATGTTGTTGCTTATGACCTGAAGGTTTCACATCACCTTGACGCAAAGTCATGTGACCAAGGTCAAGGTCACTTAGTACATTTTAAATAGAATTGTACATAGATTCCTGTCCGGGCTATATCTCTTGAACCGTTCGTTGGATCCCTTTCATATTTTAGTATGTTGTTGCTTATGACTTGAATGTTTCACATCACCTTGACCAAAGGTCATGTGACCAAGGTCAAGGTCACTTAGTGCATTCTTAATGAAATTATACATACATTCCTGTCCGATCTATATCTCTTGAACCGTTTGCTGAATCACTTTCATATTTTAGTATGTTGTTTCCTATGACCTAAAGGTTTTTCATAACCTTTACCCAAGGTCATGTGACTAAGGTCAAGGTCATTTAGTACATTTAAAAAAAATTGTTTATATATTCTTGTCCGGGCTATATCTCTTGAACCTTTTGCCCGATCCCATTTGCATTTTAGTATGTTCGTTGTTACGTATGACTCGAATGTTTCACATCACCTTGACCTAAGGTCATGTAACTAAGGTCAATGTCACTTGGTGTATTTTTAATGAAATTATGCATACATTCCTGTCCGAGCTATATCTCTTATACTGTTTGCTGAATCACTCATATTTTAGTATGTTGTTGCTTATGACTTGAAGGTTTCACATCACCTTGACCTAAGGTCATGTGACCAAGGTCAAGGTCACTTAGTACATCTTTTAAAAAAAATGTACATAGATTCCTGTCAGGGCTATATCTCTTGAACCTTTTGCCCGATCCCTTGTATATTTTAGTATGTTGTTGCACATAACCCGAAAGTTTCACATCACGTTAACCCAAGGTCGTGTGAACAAAGTCAAGGTCACTTTATAAAATTTTATAGATACTCCTGTCCCCGCTATATCTCTTGAACCTTTTACCCGATCCCTTATACATTTTAGTATGTTGTAACTTACAAATATATGACTCGAAGGTTTCAAATCACCTTGACCCAAGGTCATGTGACCAAGGTCAACAATGGTCAAGATCACTTAGTGTAATTTTAATGAAATTATGCATACATTCCTGCCCGAGCTATATCTCTTGAACCGTTTGCTGGATCACTTTCATATTTTAGTATGTTGTTGCTATGACCTGAATGATTCAATCACCTTGACCCAAGGTCAATTAGTATTTTTTTAAATAAAATTGTATATGTTGCGTGTATTATGTCCAGGCTTAATCTTTTGAACCCAGATTTTATCATTTTCATATTTTAGTATGATTATGCTGATGACCCAAAGGTTTCATACCACCTTGTCTTAATCCAAGGCCATATGACAAAGGTCAAGGTCAAGTATTATTTTTTTTAATAATAATAAAGCTATTGAGTCTGAGCCATATCTCTGGAATCGTATACTGGATCACTCTGATACTTTAGTATGCTGTGGCTCAGGATTGGAGGGTTTCTCATCATCTAGTCTAAGACCCAAATTCATGTGTCCAAGGTCAAGATCATTTAGTTCTTTTTAATGAAATTGTACGTACTACTCTTGTCTGGGCTTTATCGCCTGATCCTTTCTTACAATTGTTTTCATATTTAAGTGTGATGTTTCTCAGGATTAAATGTTTCTTATCACATTGTCACATGGTCACATGATTAAGGTCACTACGCTAATCATGCCAAGGTTGAAATTGTCTATGCTTATTATGTTCCGGCTATATGTTGTAAACCGTGTATCCAATCACTTATTCACTTTTTTGTTGCTCATGATCCATACAATGTAGGTTTCAGGTCAGCTATATCAAAGGTCATGTGACCAAAGTCAATTTCACTAAATATGCTTATAATGAAATTATATATGCTAATCATGTTTGGGCTATACCTCAAACTATATAATGAATCACTTTCATGTTTTAGTATGATATTGCCCATGACTCAAAGGTTTTACATCATCTTGGCCTAAGGTCAAAGTAACTTAGATGATTATCTTAGATTAGAGGGAGGGGGAGACATGTGTTTTTTTTCTGAAAAACTTTTTTTTTTAATTTTGAAAGTTATTGCTGACGAAAATTTTGAAAGCTATCGCTGACGAAAATTTTTGAAGCTATCGCTGATGAAAATTTTGAAAGCTTTTAACGCTCAGGCGCCATATTGTTTTTACAATGGCTACCGCATGCCTCGGGCGAATTTCTCTGCGCAGTTTTGAGGATGAAAGAAGCCGTCTCATTATTGGCGTGACACTTAACAATCACTGGTTGTGAAATATCTTTCAAAGCTTCCAACAGTCACAGAGAAGCCAGAGTTTCACTGGATATATCAAGCATGGTGAACACGGAATCTTTAAATAAACTTATAAAAATAAACAAAATACAATATTTCATTTAATCCAAGAATATATATTTTCTTAATTTAATTTGAATAAACATCATTATTAGTACTATTTATCAAGCAAATTATGAAGATGATTGCTTTAATTTCGGCCAACTTGGTTTTCTCGACACAAAATACCTTACGAGAAAAGCTTTCAAAAATTTTGAAAGCTAGTGAACGAAATTTTCGTCAGCAATAAGCTTCCAAAAATGTTGAAAGCTATAGCTTACGAAATTTTCGTCAGCCGTTAGCGTTCAAACATTTGAAAGCTAGGGAATCGCTGACGAAAATGTGTTAAAGAGAAATCGCTGACGAAATTTCGTCATCCTCGAGTATTTAAAAATTTGAAAGCAATCACTGACGAAATTTTGAAAGCTAAGCTTTCAATTCGTTTACGAATTTAAAGCAAATATTAAACTTTCGACTGGTCGGGGCTGTACGTAGTGCTTGACTATACATATTTATCTTTTCATCGGTTTTAAAAACATAAGCAAGATTATGCAATTTCGAACAGGGTATGACTGCGAAATTCTCCATTTGGAGGGAACAAACATTTTTTTCTCATGTACATAATGTCTCAGATCTTGATTTTACGAACGAGCTAAATGTATGCTAAGTACTGGAAGGGAGGTATTGAGATTCATTTCAATACATGTAAGAATCTGTGAAAAATTCTTGTTGAGACTGATTGTAACTCTTTCTCACCGGCATTTTGAAAATGGTCATATTTCCTCGTATTTTTTAATCAAATCGTTTATAAAATTCCCCTTTTCAAATGTTCATCTTTGATGAAACAGGATCTTGTCCCGAAAGTATTTATCACGGTCAAATGGTTTCTAACCTTGCAAGCATCGTCAAGAGTAGTATTCCTTCTTACTTGGTGTCATTTCATGCTATCGTATCAATCTGCAGAATCTTTGTATGTCTTGCTTATTTAAGGTCTTGCTTATTTAAGGAAACCTTTTTAGGCTTTCAAATTAGGCTGATAGAGTAGACATTGAATTTATGATAGTAACCGGATGTGACATTTCTACCGAAATGAAGCGGAGGGTGATGCATGCAAGCAGGAGATGCTTACTCTTCCTGGGCACCTTGTCTCACTCCCATATAGGAAGTTTGCTTCTTGTCATATGGTGGAGGTTTTTGTTTGTTTGCTTTGGTTCCTGTTTTATCCTGATTTTGTATGCCTTCGGTTTCTGATTTTCTGAGTTATCAATTTTGTGCTGTATACAGGGATATGGTCATTATCCATATTTGTCATAGAGGACATTTCATCATGGTCTTAAAATTGTCAATATTGAAATATATCTTCTATACTACCAAAGATAAAAAAAGATACGAAAGAAAAATGAGTTATTAAAAGTATTTATTGTGGAATTTTACACCCAGTTATTGTCCGTATGTACCTGTCAGTTAATCTGAAAATAGAAAATGGCATTAGTTTGATGTTCTTCTTACGAATCAAATGAAAATAGAAAATTCTGTTTAATAACAATATTTCTTTGAAGATGTGTCATTAATATCGTTTTTAAATTTGAAGTTATTTCTGATTTAGCAAAATGTCACTGTTTTATATTAGAGATTGAACCTTAAGTTTAATTTACATCAAAGCAGAGATATACGTGCTGTACATGTATGATACATGTATCTTTCCTGATAAGTTTATTTTTTCACCCTTTACAATAGAGGATGATACGTCTTTCTGTACATTTTTGACTTGATACCCTTCAAACTCATACATATGCATATGTATACTTATACATACTCAAACATATTAAACTGTGTAGATTGAGGATCACTGACCAGGGTTAAGTACCCGGAACGTGCATGTCTAGTCCATGCATTTATCTGTTCTTAAGTGATGCTATTGAATTTTAAGACATTTAACATTCAATCAGTCAACCTGCGAAGTTTTTGGCGGCGTATGAAATAGAAGTTGATATCCGAAACACGTGTATGGTGCATAATAAATTGGTTTGATATTTTCTTCATGGAGGTATCGATTAGGAACACTTCCCGTTTTACAAAGACAAAATTCAGACTGGAGTAAGACCCTTACCTCTACATTCACAAAACGGACATCCGTCTTCATCATTTTTAAATCCATTCTTACAGTTCATGCGACACATCCAGTATCCACATTCTCTCTCTACAATGGAGACATCATAACATTATCAGACCCCTACCGTTCATTTTCTATGATTGCTGCATACGATATTGGAGAAAGTCAAGAAACAAAGATGAATTTTATTTTTCAATTTCGTGTAGGGTGTATGAGCAAGCCTTAAATAATTAAGTTTCTGAAGTTCTGATTTGACAATAAAAAGGTTGGTCTTTTGAGAATGGATGCCTTTCTTGTTTGGTATTGTTGGAGATCCCCTCCTTTGATAAATACAGAGAATATTCATGAAAGCATTAATCATTATTATATAGTCTGTTTATATTCCCACTCTCATTGGCTGAGAACTGTCACGTGACGAGTCATTGTCTCATCATATTGACCTGTGAGGGGCGATTTAATTAAATATCACTACCGCGAAAACTCTTGCTTCCGATTTACACAGCCAATTGTGCCTCACATGAAATTTATATGAAATGAGCATCATGTAAATTTCACATGAAAAGTCATGTAAAATTCACATAAATTTCACATAAGTTTTATGTGAAAATATTTCACATGAATTTCACATAAATTTCCTTCACATGGATTTCACATGAATTTTTCTAAGTGACCTTCACAGGAAACTAAATTCACATAACATCCATTTAAAAATCTTCACATGAATTTCATTTGAAACATTTTATGTAAATTTCATGTTCGTGCTCGTTTCACATAAATTTCATGTGAACTTTCATGTAAAGTTCATCTAAATTTCACATGACTTTCATATGAGGCACAATTGACTGTGTACCATGAAATATCGAAAACGCGCGAAATTTATATCTGTGACGTAATTAACGTCATTTCGTAGACAGCAGCAAGGACCCTGAAGCTGAGCTCAAATCCTTGAATTTTGAGCCTATCTACGGATTTTGACTCTGAAATATTCTTCATTTCGTTCAGGATAATTCAGCGACAGAAAATGCTGATATTAACAAGTCTTGAAACATTTTCAAAGAAAAGTCGATGTCAGCTATTTCGAAAAGGTACCTTTATAAAAACTGATTAAGTCCACTATATAATAAAACAATTGTGGACTTTTCACTCGGTGAATATGGTGTGATATTTTCTGAATTTGAAAATATTGACCTCGGCTGTCGCCTCGGTCAATATTTTCAAATTCAGAAAATATCACGCCATATTCACCTCGTAAAAAGTCCATAATCGTATAATAACTTCTATAGCTGTACCTGTAATGTTTTTTTAAAGATGCAAAAAATATCTTTCAAATTTAGTGAAATGATAAGAGTGACCGTAAAAAACACTTCCGTCTTCATATTTTGACACACTGCCAATGACAGTTAAATTGATATATAGAAATGTCAATGTGTAATGAGACAATATTTCGTTAACATTGCATCCTATGGGAAAATAGACAAAATTTTCTTGACTTTCACTGTAAGCGCCCCATGTTAAGGAATTCACGCGGTACTTTTAGAAACAGCACTAGTTTGCCCATTGTATCAAGAACCGTAAATATGTGTGATGTTTGATATTTTAATGTACACTTTCTTTCATATACATGAAATACACAATTTTTAGACACAAAAAAAACGTCCCTTTCCTTGTATTTTCAGACCGAGCTCATTTGCAACGTACATGAGCTATTGTTGATTATTTAACAAACCACCGGAGCAATCTCCTTGCAAAATTATGGGGAGTGGTGTGTTTGTGTCGCATTACGAATCGTCGGCGGTTGTGGCTAGCTGAACAGGGGATGTTTTCTCCTCCCGGGCTCTATTTATCACTTACTTAGAACAAGAAGTATTTTTAATAAAAGCTTTTACGAAATCGTTACAGCTTTTATATCCTTTTCGTGCCTTAGGGAAAAATCATTTAAATTCAACGAAAAAAGATTAAATTTATTACACCTAAAATAAAGCTACAATAAGTTAGAAAGAAGACAACACTGCTTATTTGATGCAAGCATCTATCCTTGTAAGAGAACAGGACTGTTTTGAAAAGGAGATAAGGAAGTTGTAATGTAATTTTCCAATAAAAGTGTGCTTTAAAAAAAAAGCTCAAATCGCGCTTCATTTCAGCTGAATTTTTCGAAAAGGAATGAATATATTTTGCTTAAATGTGGTACAAGGCATAGAACTGTATTCATATATGTGACAGTAACATGATGTGGTTGAGGCGAAAAGATGGAGAGAGTTGAAATAGCAATAGCGTTATTATTAGATAATATAAATATGCATGTATATCATTTTGATTGAAAAACAAAGAAGATAAAATGGTTACTTTTTGAGCGTTTTTATCGTTCTTATTACGCAGAAAACCCCCTTTTTCCAAAGCTTTTAATATTCAAATTATATTCTTTCTATAAAAACAAACAATTACATTGATAACTTACTTCTACATTGACATAATTCGCATCCATTTTCCGTTACCCTTCCATGTTCACAGTGGATCTTACATTGGACATCGCTGCATTTGGAATCTGCGGCTAAATTAGGATAAAACAAAAATGACCAGATTATCTCAAACCTGTTTCCATTGGAAATTCTAATGATTTGCCTTGCCTTCTCGACTTTCAGACTGAATAACTGATAGGTTATTATAACCTTTGTATAATTAATCTATAGATTCAAAGATTGACGTACTAATTGTGATAGGAATAGAAATTAAATCTGAAGCTAGGATCACTGACGAGGTTTAGTACCCGCAACGTGCATGTCTGGTCCATGCTGCAAATTGGTCTGTTCTTAAATAATGCAAATGAATTTGAAGACGTCTAACATTTGAAGCTATACGACGATTCCCTTCAGTTCATTTTTCTATGGACATCAGACCTTGCCACCTGTTTGTTGCCAAAAGTGGAATATTTTGCTCAGGAAAGGTAAATTTAGAAACAGCGTATTTGAGAGAAACTTGCATGTCTGGTCCATGCTGCAAATGTATCTGATATTAAATGATGGTATTGAATTTGAAGACGTTTAATATTGATTGTAACTTTTAGAAAATAAACTTTCTCACCTTCGACACGATTGCAAATACGCTATGAAATGATCAACTTGCATAAGGATTTATGTACACAAGACTATTTCTTTGTTTAAAAAGTCATTATATTTGGAAGTATGTTGTAAGCATACAATTGAGCATCAAAAGCGTAGAGCGTAATTATAAGTAAAAAAATCGTAAAAATTACGCAAAAATCGTAATAGAAGGCAGGTCTGATTTCTGTCAGCAATAGCGCGTATCTGTTGAACATATACATTATGATTATATGTTAATCGTCTTTAAATTCAATAGCATCATTTAAAACCTGATAAATTTACAGCATGGACCAGACATGCACGGTTCGGGTACTAAACCCTCGTCAGTGATCCTCAGTCTAAACAATGTAATATGGCCAAAAGAATAAAACTTATTATGTCCAAAATGTACCAAAAGACATAGCAGAATGGGTGGGATATGATGCTACAGGACCCACAATTTAGAAATTTCAAGAAATTTTGTAACAGAAAATTTCAAATACGTTGAAGAGACAGACGATCAACCAAAGTTGATCGAAATTGGGTACATGTGCCCTCGGGGACTCTTGGTCCACCGGCAGTGACACTCACCAAGTAGTTCAAATGTTAAACGTCTTTAAATTCAATAGCATCATTTAAAACCTGATAAATTAACAACATGGACCAGACATGCACGTTTCGGGTACTAAACCCTCGTCAGTGATTAGTCTAAACAATGTAATATGGTCAAAAAGAATTAAACTTATTATGTCCAAAATGCACCAAAAGACGCAGCAGAATGGATGGGATGTGATGCTACAGGACCCACGTTTTAGAAATTTCAAGTATTTTGTAACAGAAAATTTCAAATGCGTTGAAGAGACATAATTTCGTTTGTTTAATTTTAAAAAACTTACATATCGTTAATGGAATTGAGTAATTTGAAAGATTTGAATCATACTTAATATTTTGTGAATTCTTTAACAATTATATAATGATGAAATATAAACATCAGAAATATCATGCATATTAAAGAATTTAAATGTATTACTTTTATTAAAAAATATGACAAAAACCCTTACATGTCTCCGTAGTCAATAGAACAACAGCACCAAGAAGTGTCAAAACAAGAACGGAGTTCATTTTCGATTTATATTTCGAATAGTGTGATGAAAACCTCGAATCGAGCTTTATTTATACCTTAGTATTCAAATAATTAATTGCAAATTAATTGCACATTTTGACATCTTGTTAATTAGTAACGGAACAGGTTGGGTAGACAGTTGTAAAAGTGCATGTCCTACGTACTGTACTTTAAACAACTTGTAAATCATCTAGTCAATGACTGTTCAAAGTCCGATACATGTACAAATGATGTGTATTAATGCGCAACACCTGCTGATGATATATAATTCATTGTAACCTGGGTCTTTCCTATGTGTAATTTGTATTTAGACTCAATTTTTGCAGCGACACGTGTACGTTTTTAACAGAATATCTGACATCTAACGCTAGCGATATCCATGAGCCATGTTCACTTTTTCGCAATTCGAGCTCAACTGAGCTGTGTTCGGCCTTTTAAAACATCCGGGATATTTGGAATAAATCATAAACTTTATAACGGGGAGATTAGCCACCTATGTGAAAATAAAACTGGAACACTGCAATACGTTTGAAAAAAAGTTAAGTCTCATTTGTAATGATACAAGAGTAAGCTTATTAAAATAGTCATGTTTAAATGAAAACTATGTCGAGCGAAGAGATTTTGAGACAATTGGAAACAGCAGCTGTCAAAACAAGCAAGAAAATTTTCAGGAATGAAATCTGAATTTTGCGGCAATTCCTAAATGTTGATTATATACATGGACTCATACGAGCAAGACTTTTTTTCTGTCACATCATATTTTATTTTTTTTCATCAAATTTCTGAGCAAAATAATTTACCACTGAAATATTGGACCATGCCTTAGCAAAGATGGTGAATCGGCTATTCCTAGTAATCAGATATATAGATACATGTAATATGAAAATAAAACCTCAAGGATAAAATTTTGGGACAACTTTGAGGGTTATTTTCTACAATGTGATGCATTTTATTTGCTTTTCCTTCAAACATTCAGAAAAAGCATACGGTCCCGAGCAAGGTATAAAGCAGTTCTCATAGGTTATCTGAATTCAGTGACTTCTGGGGTTCACTGACGAGGGTTAAGTACCCGAAACGTGCATGTCTGGTCCATGCTGTAAACTTATCTGGTCTTAAATGATGCTATTGAATTTGAAGACATTTAACATTTGAACTACTTGGTGAGTGTCACTGCTGGTGGACCAAGAGTCCCCGAGGGCATATGTAGCCAAGTTCGATCAACTTCGGTTGATCGTTTGTCTCTAATTGAAATTTTCTGGTACAAACTCTCTTTAAATTTCTAAAACGTGGTTCATGAAGCATCAAATCCCACC
Organism: Pinctada imbricata; assembly: GCA_033119305.1. Classification (NCBI taxonomy): domain Eukaryota; kingdom Metazoa; phylum Mollusca; class Bivalvia; order Pterioida; family Pteriidae; genus Pinctada; species Pinctada imbricata. The sequence continues at coordinate 62,649,370 of VSWD01000003.1, forward strand.
CATTCTGCTACATCTTTCGGTATATTTTTGTACATAATAATTTTACACTATTGGGCATACAAATATTCTTTAAAAACTTGATTCAAAACTTTACTGACGTTCTATTCCTACAAGTGATAACTAATTCGGGTAAATTCTGTATTCAAAAAAGAAACATGACATGTTAAGAATTTTGAACACTATACAGTAACGTACGGTTAAGATAGATAAATAAACGATAGCAATCATTTTCAACCATTTATTCGGTGCAATTAGAGTATGTATCCAATAACACTTACAAGGCCAGGATACCTTGAAAAGTCTCTGAAAAAAAGAAAGTAGAAATGAAGTCAAAAGTGTAATTATCGATCTTTGCAATAACATTATTTCTACCCCAACTATAGAAGAATTATTGTTTTTGCCTTAAATGTTCACTTGACTGTATCTACATTCCTGCTTCATTTCCGAAACAGTGTTTCGAAACGCTGTTTGTATATCAAGTGACTTTAAAAAGTGCCTTTACACGTATATAAAACATGTCTGTCACCCACTAGTACACTTCCAAGAAGTATGACATAGCAAATCGATGACGGGTCAGAACAGACGGAGTTCAAGGACGAACTACACTGCTGCCTTGGCAAGTCGATGACGGGTCAGAACAGACGGAGTTCAGGGATGAACTACACTGCTGCCATGGCAAGTCGGTGACACGTTACAACAGACGGAGATCAAGGACTAACTACACTGCTGCCTTGGCAAGTGGGTGACACGTCATAACAGACGGAGATCAAGGACGAACTACACTGCTGCCATGGCAAGTCGGTGACACGTCACAACAGACGACGATGAAGGATTAACTATACTGCTGTCATGGCAAGTCGGTGACACGTCACAACAGACGGAGATCAAGGACGAACTACAGTGCTGTCATGACAAGTCGGTGACAGGTCAGAACAGACGGAGATCAAGGACTAACTACGGTGCTGTCATGACAAGTCGGTGACAGGTCACAAGAGACAGAGATCAAGGACGAAGTACACTGCTGCCATGGCAAGTCGGTGACAGGTTACAACAGACGGAGATCAAGGACGAACTACACTGCTGCCACGGCAAGTCGGTGACACGTCACAACAGACGGAGGTCAAGGACGAACTACGGTGCTTTCATGACAAGTCAGTGACAGGTCACAACATACGGAGATCAAGGACGAACTACACTGCTGCCATGTTTGTTTGGGGTTTTTTTTTGCGACCCAAAGAAACATGATAATTTTAACGTACATTTGCATAATGGTACAAATTTCATAGGTCTTAACCGTTTTGTAAAATGCCTTCGTTTTAAACCCGCCGTTTTGTCCGAATATGAAAAGCGTACAATTACGTTATTTCAGTTTTTTTTGGTTTTGAATGAACTGCTCATAATACAACCAAAAGACAACATTCAGTTGGTCTTTTTAGCTCACCTGAGCGAAGCTCAAGTGAGCTATTGTCATAGCGCACCGTCCGGCGTCCGTCCGTCCGTCCGTCCGTCGTCCGTCGTAAACTTTTCACATTTTCGACTTCTTCTCCAGAACGGCTGAAGGGATTTTGATGAAACTTGGTATGTATGAAGTACTCATGGTCCCCTACAAGTGTTGTTGTTTTTCGTCAGGATTTGTCAACAGGTGGCGCCACCACAGCCAAAAGTAGGTCACGGGGGGTACCCTCCTTTGACAAACTTCTTCTTCAGAACCGAAGCATGTATCGACAAACCGAAAGCATCAGGATGATCTAGAGAGATGTCTTAAGAAGTGTTGTTATTTTTGGTTCCACTTCGAAGTCAAATTTTTGACGCGGTTTTTGACGTCTTTTTCGGACTTAGTCAGGAAATGCACATTTTTGCACTATTTCTTTAAATAACTCAATAAGTGTATGATTTTACACACTCATTTACTACATATTTATCATATTTAACTTACTTAATGCTTTGATATGTATTTTATGCTTAAATTTTATTTTTTGATTTTTTTATGAATTTTTTTCTTATGTAAAAGGAAGGGGGGGGGGTGATTTTCATACATTTTCTGCTCCAGAACTGCTGAACAGATTTTTATGAGTATTTTTTCAATCATGAATAGATATGTTTACTGTGAACATGGACCCAAGGCTTGTAAGTTCAAGTTCTGGTACCCTGGTAACTTTAGTTTCGTTATAAGTTGGTACATGTTCATGTATGCAAGAGTTGTCTTTCTTTAATATAGATTTATGTTTTGAGGTTTAAATTTTTGGATTATCGATTCATTTGAATGTTATATATTTTGAATTATTAAATAGGTATGGAAAAGGAAACTAAATTATTTAAAAAGATGAATAAGTATTTTCAAATTTATCTTGTGAAGACTTAGATATACAACTATTGAAATTACAATATTGAGAGCAGCTCAAAATATTAATGTAAGAACAGATCAATGTTATCAATAACACAGTGAAAGGATGGGAGGGGGGTCTGTTATTTTGCTTTAGCTTCTGTATAACTATCTCTCTCGGGTTACTTAGATTACTCAAGAAGAAGGGGGGATGATTTTCATACATATTCAACTTCTTCTCCAGAACCACTGAACAGATTTTCGTTAAACTTGGTAGGAAAGAAGAAATCATGGTCCCCTACAAGTATTGTTGTTTTTTAGCTCACCTGAGCGAAGCTCAAGTGAGCAATTGTCATAGCGCGTCCTCCGTCCATCGTCCGTCCGTCTGACGTAAACTTTTAACATTTTCGATATCTTTTCGGCAACCGCTGCACAGAATTTCACGAAATTTCACAGGAAGCAAGTACTCAATGCCCTCTATCAAATTTGTGTTTTTCAAGCCGATCGGAAATCCAAGATGGCCGCCACAGGCTCTGATTGGCTGACACATTTTTGACTTCTCTTCTGAAACTGCGTCACAGAATTTCATGAAACTTCACAGGAAGCAAGTACTCAATGCCCTCTACCAAGTTTGTGTTTTTTGAGCCGATCGGAAATCCAAGATAGCCGCCACAGGCTCTGATTGGCTGACACATTTTTGACTTCTCCTCCGAAATTGCTGCACAGAATTTCATGAAACTTCACAGGAAGCAAGTACTCAATGCCTTCTACCAAGTTTGTGTTTTTTGGAGCCGATTGGAAATCCAAGATTGCCGCCACAGGCTCTAATTGGCTGACACATTCTCGACTTCTCCTCTGAAACCGCTGCACAGAATATCATGAAACTTCACGGGAAGCAACTACTCAATGCCCTCTACCAAATTGTGTTTTCAAGCCAATCGGAAATCCAAGATGGCTGCCACAGGCTCTGATTGGCTGACACATTTTTAACTTCTCTTCTATAACCACTGCACAGAATATCATGAAACTTCACAGGAAGCAAGTACTCAATGCCCTCTACTAAGTTTGTGTTTTTCGAGCCAATCGGAAATCCAAGATGGCTGCCACAGACTCTGATTGACTGACACATTTTCGACTTCTCCTCTCAAACGGCTGCATAGAATTTCACAAACCTTCACAGGAAGCAAGTACTGATTGCTCTCTACCAAGTTTTTGTTTTTCGAGCTGATCAGAAATCCAAGATGGCCGCCACAGGCTCTGATTGGCTGACAAATTTTCGACTTCTCCTCTGAAACCGCTGCGCAGAATTTCATGAAACTTCACAGGATGCAAGTACTCATACCCTCTATCAAGTTTGCGTTTTTGGAGCCTATCGGAAATTCAAGATGGCCGCCACAGGCTCTGATTGGCTGACACATTTTCAACTTCTCCTCTAAAACTGCTTCACAGAATTTCTTGAAACTTCACAGGACGCAAGTACTAATTGCCCTCTACTTAGTTTGTGTTTTTCGAGCCCATTGGAAATCCAAGATGTCCTCTATAGGCTCTATTTGAATGACACATTTTTGACTTATCCTCTTAAACTACTGCACAGAATGTCACTGAACTTTACAGGAAGTAACTTATACACCTTGTCCTTCTCAAAGCTTCACTAAAAGCGATTTCCTTCAGGTCTTGACTTTGATTGAAAACATACATACAGTCTCCTCAGGTGAGCGATGTGGCCCCCTTGGGCCTCTTGTTTTTTATCTTGTTTACATTTTTACTTCACGTTGTTTATTCTCATAAAAATTTTGTATCTTGGTTTACACAAATGTTATCACTCGAACATCTTATAACTATTAATTTCAATGATCGAATTATTTTTCTAGCCAAAAAAAACAAAAAACAAAAAACAAAAGAACAACAACAACAACAAGAACAAGAAAAGGCTTACTTGCATTTATTTAGCGACGTTAATTGACTATTGTTTGTGGTACAGACGACCTTTCATCAACCGATTACTACCAAAACAGATTACCGGCTGATTACTGTACATGGGTATATAGCGTGCGTTAGATAAATATATGAAACAGTTTAAAGTTTATGAAAGACGGAGGACTAATAATCAATATTACGCTGATTGTTTTTAATGGAACGTCCAAAAATCGGGATTTCCCGGCCGGGACAGCATTTTCTTCGGTCGAAAATGCGGGACACTTCTATATGTAAACTGAAGAAAGTTGGATTTAAACTTGAGTACTTGAAAATACGTAAAGTTTAAGCACAATTTCTTTGTAAATCTTAACTTAGGTATCGTCGGGGTGTATCGATACTTGGATCGCGAAAAAAAATATCACGATGCACCGATGAATCGGAGTATCGTCCCAGCCCT
>VSWD01000003.1:62654566-62674921 GCA_033119305.1 Pinctada imbricata
CTTTACACATCCAACAAAGTATTTACCTTTTGTGTTGTGTATAATTATGAGTAAAAGAAGATCCTGACGACAATCTCAACAGCACTCCCAATAGAGAACAAAGTTGAGCATAGACGGACCCCCAGCAAGCCAGAGGTGGGACAAGGTGCCCGGGAGGAGTAAGCATTCCCTGTTCGCTAGCCGCACCCGCCGTCGATTTTCATGCACGAAAATGAAAACAATATATAAAATGCATGCACCGTCTGAGGATATGTCTATATAGAAAGTGTTATGGCGACCATGTCCGGGAACACTATTCAAGACCCTTACTGTCAAACCCCTCGCGGGGAACTTTTTTATTATGTCACCAGGTACAGATAAATGTTAAACTTTTGAATGGTAAGTGATAAGGCTTTCATATTTCACATGTGTATTCCTTGTGACAAAACCTTTCCCTTGATACCAAAAGTTTTGACCTAGTGACCTTAGGCCTACTTTTCAAAAACTTTAACGTTGGGCATAGCTTTTGAATGGTAAGTGATAGGGCTTTCATATTTGACATGTGTATACCCTGTGACAAGACCTTTCCATTGATACCAAAATATTTTACCTGGTGACCTTGACCTTGACCTTTGACCTACTTTTCAAAAACTTTAACATTGGGCATAACTCTTGAATGATGAGTAATAGGGCTTTCATATTTCACATGTGTATTCCTTGTGACAAGACCTTTACCTTTCCATTGATACCAAAAACCATATTCTTTAACCTGGTGACCGTGACATTGACATTTGACCTACTTTTCAAAAACTTTAACATTGGACATAACTTTCGAATGGTAAGTGATAGGGCTTTCATATTTCGCATGCGTATTCCTTGTGAAAAGACCCCTTTTCAATGATACCAAAATGTTTGACGTCCTGACCTTGATCTTTGACTTACTTCTCAAAAACTTTAACATTGAGCTTAACTTTTGATACGACGTTCATATTTCACATATGTATTCATTATTTTAAGACCTTTCCATTGATTTCAAAGATTTTGAACTTGACTTTGACCTTTGACCTACTTTACAAAAACTTTAACATTGGGAAGAAATTTTGAATGGTAAGTGATAGGGATTTGTATTTTGCATATGTATTCCTTGTCACAAGATTTTTCCTTCGATTCAAAAAATGTTTTACCCAGTGACCCTAACCTTGACCTTTGAAACACATGTACTCAACAGAAAATGTTTTTTTTTATACTAACAAAGATGTCAACGGGGGCATTCGTGTTTCACAAACACAGGCTTTATTACAAATATTGACATCTAAGGCACGGTCCATTTGATTCCCCCCGGGGGGGCGCTTGGTTTTTTATTTCGAAAAAAAAATATTTGCTCTGAGTTTGATGAAAAAAATTAATTTGCTTGTGGTGTGCCAGAGAAAAATAATGTAGATTTTACAAGTAATCTAAATTTAAAGAATTACCATTATACAGAATTTTGCTTAAAATCCTTGAAATTTTGTCGACTCGCTTCACTCGCCCACAGTTTGAAATTTGTATCAAAAAAATTCGCTCGCCATAGTTTTCTTTCAAAACAATATTTCTTTTCGGCCATATTTGAAAATATCAGAAGAATGCATTTTAATTAAAAAGGGGCTTCCTTAATGGTGTTACTACTAATAGATACATTTATCACCATAGAGTCTAATTTTATCAGTATACAAGCTTTGAAGGAGAATTTCAGTTCTTTACCAATTTACAAATTGAAATCCGAAAGTTTGTCTAGAAGACCTTCCCTTCAGACCCTATTACTTGTACTTTATATAAATCTTTTTCACTAAGGTTTATATTGTAACATTCTTCTATCTTACTGTTTAGAAGTGAATTTATTTTTTGCATAAAAGTAAAGTAATATTTTAGAGTTTTTAGTTGAAAAAAGAATTTCTATAGATAAAACACAAACATTCATAATATATTGCACATCATTAAGGTTAAAAAAAAGTTAACAACAACCCCCCCCCCCCCCCCGAAGAATATCAAATGCACCGTGCCTAACAAAAATTTCGGAAATTATTTTTTTCATGAAGAATAAAACAAATTTCTACACGGTTTACATATGTATGTACATTGTATCAGTAATAAAGAATATAAAATGAAAGACATCTACATATACTGCACTAGTTTGTTACATTCGTTTTATGACGCATAATTGCAGCAAGTTTTGGAATATTCAGCATGTGTGTTAAATACAGTGGACATTACATAATGTATTTATTCAAAAATCAACGATATGATACTTCAGTACAAGTAGAATATGACCCCATTGCATAACCAAAATACCACTCTATGTACCGTCGTTAAGACATCGCTGTCAGCAGTTATCAGTACGTAACATAAGTCAAAAAGCGCGGTGTATTACATAATAGGTATACCCTTCAGTTGTCATTTATAAAAGGAAGTTCAGTCTAAACTGGGACATCGGAGTTATACCAACACAACTGTAAGAGCAAAGCATAAGACAATACATATATGAAAGTTGAATTTGAACTGCGGGATATGAGGAGCGGGCAACATAAGTAGTGAATTTTTTCATACATTGAGAACCTTACTAACGGCTGAACATAAGGTGGGGTTATCAAACCTTCTTTATTTTTCAATGAAAATGATCGTATATAACTTAATACCTTCTGCATGTTAAACGTCTTTTCATTTTTTCCAAATTTTGTCAGTTTGCTATTGTTTCTGTTCTTCTTCACAAAATTGAAAGGTCGTATGACAGTTACGAGGATTTAGCAAAGGATGAAAATATAGGTCTGTAAAGGTTGGGAACATATCACTTTTCGTCCCTATTAGTTATTGAATTTAAAGTGAAGCCAATAAAGTGTTCCTTATTGCATCACACTGATGTCTAATTGTTAAGGATTCGAAACCGTCTTATTTATCACTATGGAAATCAATAAGAACCTACGGGAAACATTTAAACGAATTAATTCGACTACTTTTTCTCTCAGGTTATCTTCATTTTATGCGATTTATCTTTTTGACATTTAAATAAAAAATTTATTTCAATTTAATGTTTGTCCACCACTATGTACAAGTATCTCTGTATTTCTGTATGTATATATTTTCCGTGTGTTATTGTACATTTTAAAAATACAGGGTTTAATTATTTTCTATTTCTATACATTAATTCATAAGTTTATTTCCGACTATACTTCCGTATTTCTCGATTTGTTAATATATGATTTTATTTGTTGATTTTATGTTCGGTATGTTAAAATTTTTACACTTCTTTTCAGATATAGTATACATAGGGACATGGCACACCAAGCACCTGACTCTGTCCAAGCGCATGCTCGTAGCAGGAAAACATATGTGCTGTGTGAGAAACCACTTTGTGTAAACACCGAGCAGGTGAAAGAAGTGTTTCGAGTGGCCAAGGAGAACAAAAGGTTTTTCATGGAGGTAAATCGAAACTAGAACAAAACATGGATTTATCAACTAGTATGCCCTCTTTAGTATACCGGTATTATGTACTTACTTTAGCGCATATGAAATCTAGAGGAGTCAGGACATACTTTGGCATTAGTTTAAATTGGATTTTTTTTTCATAATATCATCCTTTACTCTCTTTTCGTTTTTGTATTGTACCGAAGGAAGGAGGGAATTTCTAGAAAATTCGGACCATCCTTTGTATAATGAGCATTAATCTGTTGGTATCGCTTCTCCAATTTTTAAGAAACGATTGGAATGACTCGCCCAGAAATATCCAAGCCAATACGATTTCTCTAATATGGAACCGTTCGGCATTTCTAATATGTACACCACGCTTCCTCGCAAAATAAATGATCGTTTATCGGAACTCATTAAATGGCGTTTTGATCGAGAGCGGAAACTTACATTTGTACATTTGAATCAAAGGGTTCTTTTTCCTCATCAGACTACACATCATGCAAATCATAGACATGTAGTGACATGTGTAATGCCCTGTCCTTCCTCTTGGACAACATTTATGTAAGATTTGGAGAGGGTAGATCAAGTTGTAGTGATTCCTGTTGGTACTTACTGTGCGCATCTCGTAACATATTTTTATCGCGTCTTACGAAAAAGAATGAATCCAAATTTTTAAAGACAAAGAAATTTTGATTATTTGAAATGTTTCAATACTTCTAGGTAAATTGATGATATTCTGACTATTGACAATCCTGCTTTTGAATCATATAAGAATGAAATGTATCCACAAGAATTCAACACGTAACAAGGCAAATTAAAATCCCGAAGATGTACATCTACCCACTTCTCCATCTGCAGCCTTTAACAAATTGGGTGCTTTGAATTTTTTTATTCTGTGGATGATGCAACATTCATTGTTGTACAAACACATGAACACCATTAATTGACCTAAATATCAAAATTTTAAACGGAAAGATTAATGTATATATGTATATGACAAAACAGGTGATATTGGATTCAACATAGTAATTTTTCCCTGGCTTGACGGCGATGTTCCTAGATCACCTTAGTATATACATTTTATTACGTCTTTTATACCGTGGATATACTTAATATGTCACCAGATGGACTCTAGGTTTGAACTTGACCAAGCTGCAGTCTTGTACCAGCGCATATTCTTAAGAATTGTACTCTGACTGACCGTGACGACGGGACTCTATGACAGGCTCTGTCCAAATCTCTTTGGAGAAGACAGGGCTCTGCCAACTGTCCTTTCGGAATGTCAGTCGTGATCCTAGGGTGATAACATGTATCTCGTTACAGTCGGCAGGGCAGGGACTGCAGTGCGTACGCCCCACCCTCCCCTTTTATATCCATTAACATATCCACTATGTTGATTGGGCTCCTGCATTTTACGGTCTTGTTTGGGTTGTCGTCCAACGGTGAATAAGTTGTTCTACACTACAATTGTGCGTCATTCGAGATATTTTGGTTACCGAAAAAAGTTTGAGGTTTGTGCGCACGTAATTCGGATAAGCTCGCGAGTTGCCTCTTGTGTAGCAATTGACTGTCCTAAATCGGCACCGGTAAGCCATTTTTCTCACTGGTTTATGTTTAGTCTTTTGTGTTTGATGTTTCTATGTCGTATGTCTCTCTTTCATCTCTTGCTGTGGATAACAATACTCTCTGCTCTATACGTGGCTGATTGTTGTCCTAAGTCGGCACAAATTGCACTTTGGTCTCGTTGGTTTAGGTGTAGTCATTTCTGTTTGATGTTTTAACGTAATTTAGCGTTTCTTAGCGTACCATTTGCCTCTCCTTCAGTGGGTGTCTGCTTTGTGATTTAGCAGCGGGTGTATTGGGGTTTGCTGTTGGTATTGCATTTGGATATTGTTGGACACCCCCCCTTTTTTTTTCTTTTGCCGTGCTCGTCTTTTCGCATCGGATGTTTTGGTGTACTTCAAAAGGGTCCTGTTCGAAATATCCTCTCTTCGTTCAAATTGAAATTCAAAAACAAAATTCATAACGATAATAATTACCACCGGTGAGGAAATACATCACTGCCGAGTCACAAAATTCCTTATACCTGTACGCAAAAACTACTGTAATACTGCAATACTACAAGTCAAGAGAGATTACTCCACATTTAATCAAATACTATATGTTTTGACAGAATATTGATACGATATATTTCGTTGCTTCAGGCGGTATGGAGTAGAGCGTTTCCCATATACAAAAAAATAAGGGATGAGATCAGAAGTGGAAATATTGGGGATGTCCAGTTGGTAACTGCGGCATTCTGTTTCCCTAGCTGTGAACATCCAATATGGAAGGATTATAATGGGTTTGGTACACTTCCCCTCATTGGTATATACACAATACAGTTCGCTAACTGGATTTTTGACAATAAGAAACCGAGCTCAGTGACGGCAGTCGGGACTTTAGGACAAAAAGGTATGGACGGATATTCATCTATGTATCTCATATTCTTATATATCACATGTATTTAAATCCAGTACCACGTGAAGAAATACTTTTTCCATTTGCTTGCGAATCTGGTTGTTCGAATTCTATTGCAATCGCTATTAAAGCAAAATAGCCATAGTGAGAACGCAGGGTGATATTGAATAAAATATTACTATTTCAATAATTTGAAATGTAAATTTATAAATTAGAAATAGAATATAAATGAGCATGTAAATATAATGCGAGTGATAGATAAACAAATAAATATTGGATAAAAATAATTAAATGAAAATGAAATAAAAAGGAGAAATAAAAACATACTTCAAGAAGCGAATATATTGTATGGAGTATTTAACGTGGATGTCAAGGTATATTTCTTCAGAAATCTAAACCTTTTAAGTTTTTATGGGTTGATAGAGATACATTGTACTTTTAACCTCCTCTACCTACAATTTTCAGTATTTTTCAAATATATTTGCTCCCTCAACTTCACTCCAACATCAAAAAGCAAACAAACATAAAAAAAAAAAAAAAAAAAAACAAACAAAAAAAAAAAACAAACAAACAAACAAACAAACAAACAAACAAATAAAAAACAAATATCAAACATATAAATCAAACAAAAACAAATTAAAACAAACCCGTCTCTAGTCATTTAGCTATACAACCGAGAGAGACCAGTCTGACAATTTTTTGAAAATTTCAGCAATGCATGTACGGATGGGTTCAATATTTCGCGCGTTGCACACGTTGTTTCTATTTTGTTATTCTCTAATAAAAAAAAAACCCCCAACAACAACAAACAATGGAATAGAAATAACGCGTGAGACAGACGACAAAGTAAAGCTAATATACAGATTGTCCGTGAAACTACGTTTAGTTGAAACATATTTTTTTTCATCATAAAACATGAAAGGGGATCGGGCAAAAGTTATCTCAACATTACTGGAGCTCTCTCCTTACATTATTCTTGATGCATAATGACCTTGCATAATGAAGTCATAACGTATAATATAATTAATAATCGTAACTTGTTAAAGATGACAGTCAGATGAAACGGTTTCAAGTCACATATAATCCAATATGTAAAACATGATTCGATGGATTCAATTAGATAATTAAATTCATATATACCGTTGAAAATAGGTTGTCCATAAATACTTTGTCCATGTAAACCGAAAGTGATTTCAAATTACATAGGTTTAGCAGTAAGCACCGATACTCTGGCGAAACCGCACGACTGAGTTTGTAAGCTATACAGAATTTGTATAGAATTAACATTGGAACCGGTATTTTTTCCTATTTATTTACACGTGATATCTTAAAGAGGGCTACATCCGCGCCTATGGCGTGGACTGCGTTCTCTAAAAATGGCAGAATATGATACAAGAAGATTTCAGTACGATTATTCTTTCATTTTACGGCAATGACTCAGAAGGGAGCAACGAAGGAAATACCAATTTGAAAGTATAATGACGTTGTATGAAAATTCGCTTATAATTTATCATAACGTCTCATTGTCATAACATGAAAGCATTCTGAAATATCGTAGAGTTACTTGATAACATGCATGAGCTCGCTCTGGCCGCGGCAGAGCACGGACTGTACTTCTTGCGCCCCTATTTAATATCTATTACATATTCATATATCTCGTTATAACTATAGACATTGAGCAGATTGTTCCAACGATATCATCATAGAATATAAACAGAGAATAAATTTTTTCTAGGCAGTAAGGAGATTTTATTTAATTGATGCATGTATAAACTAAAAAAGTGATACAAGGACTTGAGCAGGTCTAACTAGCACCTTCCCTCTTTCCATTTCATACTACAAATGGATACACGAAAGAAAAAACTAGCAGTGCATTGTTATTAAGAATATAATGTTGAAAATTCAAGACCATGACCCCTGTGACAGAAGTTTGTCTGATCGAGTTAAAAGTTAAAGAAGGCACGGATGCAGAAAATCCGTACATTATCGTAATCAGAATTAAGCCTTTGTTTGTGAAACACGAATGCCCCCAGTGGCATCTTTGTTAGTATAAACTTCATATTCTGTTAAGTATGTGAATGATCAAGGTCAACAATTTTGGTATCAGTGGAAGGGTCTTGTCACAAGAAATACACATGTCAAATATGAAAGCCCTATCACTTACCATTCTAAAGTTATGCCCAATGTTGAAGTTTTTGAAAATTAGGTCAAAGTTCAAGGTCACGAGGTCAAAACTTTTGGTATCAATGGAAAGATCTTGTCACAAGGAATACACATGTGAAATATGCAAGACCTATCACTCACCATTCAAAAAATATGCCCAGTGTTAAAGATCAAAGATCAAGGTCAAGGTCACGAGGTCAAAACTTTTGGTATCAATGGAAAGGTCTTGTCACAAGAAACACAGATGTGAAATATGAAAGCCATATCACTTACCATTCGAAAGATGTGTCCATTGTTAAAGTTTTTAAAGGAAGGTCAAAGGTCAAGGTCAAAGTCACGAGGTCTAAATTTTTGGTATCAATGGAAAGGTCTTGTCGCAAGAAACAAACATATGAAATATGAAAGCCCTATCACTTACCATTCAAAAGTTATGCCCAATGTTAAACTTTTTGAGAAGTAGGTAAAAGGTCAAGGACACGAGGTCAAAATTTTTTGTTATCAATGGAAAGCTATGGTCACAAGGAACACATGTGAAATATGAAAGCCCTATCACTTACCATTAAAAAAATATGCCCAATGTTAAAGTTTTTGAAAAGTAGGTCAAGGTCAAGGTCACAAGGTCAAATATTTTAGTATTAATGAAAAGATCTTGGCACAAGGAACGCGCATGTGAAATATAAAGCCCTATCATTTACCATTCAAAAGATATGCCCAATGTTAAAGTTTTTGAAAAGTAGGTCAAAAGTCGAAATCGAGGTCACGAGGTCAAAAATGTTGGTATCAATAGAAAGGTCTTGTCGAAAGAAACACAAATGTGAAATATGAAAGCCCTATTACTCACCATTCAAAAGTTATGCCCAATGTTAAAGTTTTCGATAAATAAGTCAAAGGTCATGGTCAAGAGGTCAAAACTTTGGTATCAATGGAAAGATCTTGTCACAAGGAATACACATGTGAAATATGCAAGACCTATCACTCACCATTCAAAAAATATGCCCAGTGTTAAAGATCAAAGATCAAGGTCAAGGTCACGAGGTCAAAACTTTTGGTATCAATGGAAAGGTCTTGTCACAAGAAACACAGATGTGAAATGTGAAAGCCATATCACTAACCATTCAAAAGTTATGCCCATTGTTCAAGTTTTTGAAAAGTAGGTCAAAGGTCAAAGTCAAGGTCACAAGGTCAAACCTTTTGGTATCAATGGAAAGGTCTTGTCACAAGGAAAACACATATGAAATATGAAAGCTCTATCACCTTCCATTTAAAAGTTATGCTCAATGTTAAAGATTTTTCGGACAAACAGACAAACAGACGGACAGGCAAATAACTATATGCCCCCGAATATGTGATTCCAGGGGCATTAAAAGGGGAAGGGTTGTATTAGATACGATTTTATATCTATCTGTCTCTCACAGGGAGTGGAGTCTGTACGATTACTTTAAACAAAACTATTCTAATCATTCTTAGATAAAGAATACAAACAATGAAATAAATCGGTAGTTATATACACGTTAAAACTCTTTAAATTCAATAGCATCATTTTTGAACAGACATGCACGTTTCGGATACTCAATCCTCGTCATTGATCCTTATTCTTAATAATATGGTATGGCCAAAGACTGTGAATGTTATGTCAACGAAGGTACAGAACGACTTAACAGGATGGTAAAAAAAGGATATGATGCAATAGGACCCACGTTTTAGAAATTTCAAGAAATTTTGATAACAGAAATTTTCGAATGCTTTGACGAAACGATCAACCGAAGTTAATCGAACTCTGCTTCATGTGCCCCCAGGGTCTCCTCGTGCACCAGCCATGACACTTACCCAGTGGTACTTTTGTAAAACGTCTTCAAATTGAATAGCATCATTTATGAACAGATAAATTTGCAGCATGGGCCAGACATGCACGTTAGTGAACCTCATTCTAAATCATCTAATGTGGCCAAAGGCTGTGAAAGTCATGTCTGAAAAGGTATAAGAATGTGTTACGTTACATAATCTTTTCACATTTACTTAATATTTTTTTTTTATTTCTAGTTTGTCATTCAAAGCAATTTTAGAAAGTTGTACGATGAATTTAGAAAAAAAATCTATATTTTTACGATTTTCGAATGTAACTCATAAAAAAGGTGAAGATGAAGATGGCTGTATCATTCTTTCCTATGACAATGGAGCCAAGGCTAGTTTATCTTACAGTGGTAAATGTCAAAACCTAAACTGTGCTGTAGTGTACGGAACCAAGGGTTGCATACAGGTATGTGAATAAGGGATACCCAAGCATGTGTCAAATGACGTGCAAAGGGAATTCAATATGAAAAACTACCACTTAGATAAAAAAGAGAATAATTACATGTCAAAAACGGCGAAAACACAATTAAAGCATGAAAGAAATAAAAAAATAATAAACATGTGTTTGTTAAGCACGAATGCTCACGTTGGCATCTTTGTTGGTAACAGCTGAAAAGTACTTCATATTTTGAGGTCAAGTCAAGGTCTAATTTGGTATCAATGGAAAGGTACAAAAAAGTCCATATGTGAAATATGAAAGCCCAATCGCTTAGAATTTTAGAAATAGGTATGGCTTTTAAATTCTCGAAGGTAGGTCAGACTTCAAGGTCAAGGTCAAATATATAAAGGTCTTGTCCCTAGAAATTCACATGTGAATTATGATAGCACCATCACCAACTAATCAAAAGTTATTGACAAGGTTGAAGTTTTTGCGGACAAACAGTTAAACAGACGGACGGACGGACGGACAGACCAAAAACTATATTCCCCCAAAATCTCCAATTACGGGAAGCATCAACACACAATTGAATGAGACTAATGATAAAATTGTTCGGTCTTGAAATCAGAATTAAAAATAAATATATTATGAATATCAACGATGGCGTAACCGACTTACAACGATATAATATCACGATGAACTGATTTAGTATGGTATAACATTAGCCCCGATGTCTTCCCTATTATCAGAGGAATTGAATAATTATATATGCATGTGTGCGTCCTGTGTTTATCATTTATACTTTCCTTTATATTTCTGTACAGCTTCCTGACTATTTCTGGTGTCCCACGGAGGTTCTATTGCCGTCAGGTAAGATGACTTGTCCTCTGGAACCAGATGATCCCTCCGCGTATGTCTACCCTAATAGTATGGGACTAAGGTATGAAGCGGACGAAGTCAGAAAGTGCATTATGGAAGGTGAGTCAATGTTCACTGATTCTTTTTATTCTCTGTAGGGCTCAAATGACGGGTGTTCCAAAACAAGAGATGCTTAATAACTTAAATACCTATTCTCATCTCCTTTGTGAATTCTATCTCTCTCCAACGGTAAGGAGACATATTGATTTTGCCTTCGGTCCGTCCGTCTGTCACACATCGTGTCCGGATTATATCGTCTGAACCATCTGCCCAATCACTTTCATATTTTGGTATGTTGTTGCTTATGAATGAAAAATTACATATCACATTGAACTTTGTTGCTTATGACTTAAAGGTTTCATACCACGTTGAGCCAAGTTCATGTGACCAAGGTCAAAGTCACTTGATATATTTTTCTTACGTTGTACATGCTTTCCAGTCCGAGTTATATATATATTGAATCATTAAACGGATCACTTTTATATTTTAGCATGTTGTTACTTATGACTCAAAGGCTTCACATCACCTTGACCAAAGGTCAACTGACCAAAGTCAAGGTCACTTGGTACCTATTAATGAAATTGTACATACTTTCCTCTTCGAGCTATATCTCATGAACCATTAACCGGATCACTTTCATTATTAGTATGTTGTTGCTTATGACCTAGGTCAAAGTCACATAGTCACATAGTGCATTTTTAATGAAATTGAACATGCCAACCTGTCTGGAATATAGATTAACATAAAAGAAGTACCGGTCAGTTATTCAGTCTCAAAGTTGAGAAGGCAAGGCAAAATCATTAGATCTTCCATAGGAACGGCTGCGAACCCCGGAATGAAAAACATTGTAGCCGACGAACAAATGTAGCCAAGTTCGATCACCTTTGGTTGGTCGTCTGTCTCTTCAACGCATTTGATATTTTCTGTTACAAAAGGACTATATATGATTTATATAGTAAAGCGGCCCCCTTTCAGGGCAGAATCTGATGTTGAATATGTACCAATATTTATTCTACTATGTAGGCTACTAATGAAATGACAAATATGCTTTAGTTTCCTTTCTCACTTTAATAGAATTGGGCTCCAAAATGGTGTATTTTGCTAAATTTCTGGAAAAGCTTCATTCTTGGGCTCATTTTCGACAAACTTCCTATCAGTTAGTATCGAGCGGGCTTCTGAACAACTTTTATATTTTGATATGTTGTTACTTTTGTACGTCTCTAAGTGCATGCAAAAGGAAAAACTTGTTCACGATCCCGCTCGATATTATCTCAATGAAAATAATCAAGAGTTATGCTATTTTTCGAGAAAAATTGACAGAATCACAGGTTTTCATGATATTTATGCAAAATTTACAATGTCTTACAAATCGAGGGGTAGTTTTTGTAACTATATTTCTCAAAATATAGATATTTAACTTTCTAAAAATGACAATAAAATTTAATTTTGAAGAAGTCGATCTAAGGGGGCCACTTTACTATATAAACCATACATACTCCTTTCTTGAAATATCTAAAGCTTGGGTCCTGTAGCATCATATCCCACCTTTTCTGCTACGTTCTGTGGTACATTTTTGGACATTATACTTTTCATACTCTTTGGCCATTTTACATTTTGTAAACAGAAATTTTCAAATGTGTTTGAAGAAGCGACCAACCGAAATTGATCGAATTTAGCTACATGTGCCCTCGGGGACTCTTGGTCCACCAGCAATGACACTCACCAAGTGATACAAATGTTTAACGTCTTCAATTTTATTATCATCATTTTAGAGCAGAGAAATGTTCCGAAAGAAAGTATATTCCATACCATGCATTGACCTCGTAAAGATGAATTCAAAATATATTAATTTCTGATACAAGAAGTTGAATCTGAATGCATATCTTCTACTTCTGTTATTTGTAGGTTTATGCGAAAGTCCGGTGATGTCTTATCAAGACAGTGTGACATTATATGAAATCATGGACGAGATAAGAAATCAAATTGATCTTCACTTTGATCCCGAAACATGGGAGATTAAAAAGTACAATCAGTGCTCTTGAGCGACTTTATTTGTAAATGTTTTACATGCATATTGAACATTATTTCGTTTACGCTTTTTGTGTTCAATAATATGTATTACTATTTACCTCACAATTTTATATCTATTTACTTTCGACATGTACTCACACAGAATGATATTATTGTATCAGGGATAAAATAATCAATAGAATAAAATAATCAATATATATTTAAAAAACGAGAGAGATTTATTTATTCTATTAGCATTTAATAAAATGTAAAATTATAAGGAAAAGATAATTTTTTGTTTTGCGTGCGCTTTGTTTTTCATTGGTATTTTTTTCTTAAAAAAAGAAATAACAAGAAAATATGTATTAGACTAGTTTCCATTAACATATATTGTATAAAAAGGTGTATAATATATTGTATATTGTAATTGTAAATTATTGTAACATTGTATATTGTATAAATGTTGTGTTGTATAAATATTGCAATGGTTATCTTTCTTCCAAACAATTATATCTATTGTATACAAATGTACTACGGGTAATTGGGAATTCTGAAGAATAAAAAACAATAAATAAAACCTAACGAAAAAGAAAATAGTAATGCGATACAAATGCGATTATACAGGTATCAAACTTATTTGTTACATATGGTGAATAAAATGAAACAATCAAAATGAGTAAAAGAAGATCCTGACAATAATCTCAACAGCACTCACAATTCAGTATCAAATTGAGCATCGACGGACCCCTAGCAAGCTAGAGGTGGGACCAGGTGCCTAGCCGCTCCCGCCGTCGATGTTCAAAGGGAAAAAAAGGAAAGAAGGGAATTTCCGACAGGATATTATTTAATGCAAAACACCGAAGCAAACAAAAGCGGGAACACAGCGAGAACACAAACATAAAGAGACACCAAAATGGTACAAAAGGTATTACACTTAAAATCAAAGACAACATCAAACCACTTAACAATAAAGACAACACATAACTAAATGAGAATTAATGGCCACTGATTAAGACTTAAGATGGCAATGAGTAAAAGAATATCCTGACGATGATCTCAACAGCACTCACAATAGAGCACCGAATTGAGCATCGACGGACCCCTAGCAAGACAGAGGTGGGACAAGGTGCCCGGGAGGAGTAACCATCCCCTGTTGGCAAGCCGAACCCGCCGTCGATGTTCATGCACGGAAATGAAAACAATATATATACATGCACGATAGAACGAAATGTTGTGGCTATGCATATAAATATAACATGCGCACAACCAATTGACTTATTGAAAATAAAATATGTTTAAACTAAACACAACCAAACCACATATCGGTTTATCAAACGCTTTCGGAGATTTACAATATAACATAAAAATAGCCTCATCATTCTAAGATAACACAAACAAAACAGGAAAAAAAAAAACCGCAGGGGCATGATATTAAGAGCTGAAATAACTGTTCATAAATTTCTGTTTACAAATTTTCTCAAATTTCTAAAATCTGGGTCCTGTAGCATCATATCCCAGCCATCTTGCTTCGTGCATGTCTTCTCCATGCTGTAAATTTATTTGCATTAAAATAATGCGAATGAATTTGAAGACGTTAAACATACATAGTATGATATTAAGATCAACCAACCTTTATTGAATAAAAAAACATCTCCCTCCCCCCTTTATCCTGCAATTGTCAATGTGACAAACATGCACCCAAAGAAATAAGCAGAAAATATGTTTTTAAACCAAACGCTTTTACTTGTTGCCGATATACGGGTTTAGGCATTATACAGTTGATGTATAATATATGATATATACTGTAAACGTGGAAATTAATGCGTGGGGGTAATTTTCGCGAAGCAAGTGACGTCGCGAAAAATTTAACCACGCGAAAATATCCCCGCTGCATTTTCCCAATGGGAAAGACATTTTTATCGCGAATATTTCCCCATGCGAAACGTCTTCATGTTATAATCGCGAAATCTCCTCCTCCCCGCGAAAATAACCACGTTCACAGTTAGTAGGATCAAATTGTCAATATTGAAATATATGTTCTATAGTACCAATACCAAATGGTATGCAAAGAATGAATAAGTGCATGTATCTCATCAATACCCAAGATCGATATTTAAGTACGGGGAACATACACGTTCAATTTGTGTATCATATGTCTACATGTTGCTACGGTTATAGCCGTTTATCATTTAATCACGATACAACGTTTTTTATCTCGAATCATTTAAGGCATTTACATAGAGTTCCTTTTATGGTAGACGATGAAATCCAGACCATTAAATCTTACATTGTACACTGTAGGGCATTAAAAGCAAATAGAAGGTGCTTACTCTCCCCTAACACACCATTCCTTTATATTCCAACATTGAATTTCTGCTAAACACATGGACGATCGGCGGATACTTTTTGATGTGCTCTTTTACATGAAAGGAGGGGATCTCCAACAATACTGGGATGCAGCACCTACAGAAAAACTCCAAAACTTCCAATGCAATTCACACAAAGCAGATTTATTCTGATTATTCTCTTAACTATAAGCCGTATATAGATTTAAATATTTGAATAACGAACATTATGCCACATATTGAACAATTCATACTGTTTTCTATGCCCAGTTTGGCAGTCAACCAATTATTTTCAAAGAACAGAATCTCCCAGTCAGTTGGAAAATTGAAATATGAGTGAAAGCGATCGGCCGAGTCTTCTTACACTAGTTATATTGGTAACATTTCACCACTCTAAATATCTCTCATTTAGAATGTAGAATGAAAAAAAAAATAAATGATAAAAAAATTTTCTCTCGTTTATCACCAAAGTTAACGGTACTACAATCTTTTGATCGCTTTACAGCTAATGTCCACTCAATATCCGATCTTATATGATTTACCCCATTGGAAAGTGCTTTTAATTATAGTCGTTTCCCTAATAGCAGATTTTCCATCAGAAAATAAACGGTTTAATAGTATCTTGTTTTATTATTGTGCGTTCGAATCGAATCATATCATCAATGGACTATGAGATGGACCGAACCTGTATTTCTCACTCAGTTGGTCTTATTATTTTTCTGTGTATGCGCCTATCTGTCTGTATGTATGTATGCTCCTTCCATGTTTATCATTATATGAAAGAAAAACTATTATGTTAGAGGTACCGACCTTGTCTTATCTCCGTTTGTCTGTCTGTGTGTATGGCTGTTAAATATGTCTGTGTCTCTGTGTACCTGAAATGAGTGCATCTGTCTGTGTTCATCTGTGAGTCTGCGACTCATGGTAAGTACATTTGTACTTTGTGTGCGTAAGACTTCCATTATGTCTTTGTTACTGTCCCTATCTTTGTGAAAGGTTTTATTTTTGTTTCAGTCTGTCATTTTGTCTGTCTATCCTTTAGTTTAACTTTCTTTTTGTGAATGATTGTTTTGGAAATGGTGTGGAAATTTAAGGAAGGGGGGATCTCCAACAACACCTTATTGCAGCACCAACAGCAAAACCCCAAAACACCCACTGCAAAAACACAAAGAAGACACACAGATAAAGAGAAGTTAATGGTACAAAGAACGCCAAATCACAGAGAAACACCAAACACAAATGACTACACATAAGCCAAAAAGACCTTCGGTGCCGACTCAGGACGGTCATCTGCCACGTAAGTAGCAGACGGTGTGATTAACCGTAATTTTGTGTGCACAACTCTCTCACTTTTCCGATTACCCAAAGGTCTCACAGAACTTACAACTGTGTTGTAAAACAGCATCCTTACTGTTAGATGACCACACACAAACAGGACCGTAAAACGTACGGGCCCAGGCAACAGAGATGAATACGTAAACCGATGTATAGAGGGCCTAGGTAAAGCAGTCCGTGCTCTGCCGAGTGCAGTTAAGGTGCAACTGAATATCAGAGCCATGTATATTTTTCTATATGTCAATGTGTCCTTGTCTGTCTAGTGAGTACATGTCTGTCACTCAATGTATCTGACTATTTGTCTGTCAGTCTGTCCGATTTCCTATTAGTCAGGGATTTATCACTGCACATAAATTAGGTTTTTTTTTCCCGAAATATCAATCAAATTAACAGAGGATATTTCAAATGCATACGACTTTCAAGGACAGACTATGATATACCCAGGGACTCTTTTGAATATAAATAATAACGTCTGATTTCATAGTAATAAGGATTTTCAAGAAATTAGCGATTTTTGAATAAAAATCGAGATTTTCCTCCCAAAATGTCAAGATAATCAAAGAAATATCTTCTTACTCATTAAACTTGATCACATTTATGCCATCCAATGATATGAAACCTCCCAAATGTTGACTAGATACAAAATATAAATTTTAAAAAATATTCACAGAAATAAGTGAATTTTTCAAATAAATAAGCTTTTTTGCCCCAAAATAATAAATAATAAATAATAAATTAAATTTTAGTTATCAAATAACATTTCTATTCATTTATAATAAGAAACAGCATAATATAAAAGCTAAAACATATCAATTTAGGCAAATTAAAAGAGCTAGTACTTATTTTCTCAAAATAAGTGGTTTTTGCATAAAAAATGCATATTTTACCCAAAAATGATGGTTTTAATTAATTATTACATTTAATTTCACAATCATGTGACAAGATGATTACTTTCGATAATGATAATAGCTTTAAATGTATAGTTTTAGCAAAGAAAATGAATTAATTAAATTTTTCCAGAAATCTGTAATTATTAGACAAAAAAACAGGCATTTTGCCCCAAAGTTAAGTAGAAAATATACCTTTTATATTTCATACATGTAATTTATGAGTGAACCTAAATAATTACAGTTCAAAATACATTCCTGCTATCATTTCAAGAACTTCTATAGATTCAATAAATATTCTCCAGAAATCAGCTATTTTTAAATGAAAAATTCATTTTTTCCCCAAAAACACTTTGAATTTGAATGAAATGTTAGTAAAACATATATAATCTGATAAAGTGTGAAAAGCTACACTAGAAAATAGCTTTCAATCATTGCTTTCATAACAAATAAGGATTCTTTAAATAAATATACAGAAATCTGAAATTTCTGATTGAAAATACAGGTTTCTGTATAAAATAATAAATTTCGAGGAAATTGCAAAAACAATAAGAATATAAAATATATGTCATTTGAAAGAGGAGACTTAAAAGATGTTTTTTAAATCATCATTGAACGATCATATGCAATATTGAGGAAATGAGAAGCAGGAATGAATTTCCTCAAATTTCTGTAAATTTTGGCAAAAATTCGACTTTTTTACCCCAAAACACACAGTAAAAATAGGAATTAGAACTTGCAACTTATTTCATCTGAAAGAGCATACAAAATACTGTATGTTCATACTTTTCAATTTTTTAAAACATCAACCATATAAAAGTTATAATTTTTTTCCTATTTTCAGTGATTTTTGACTAAAAAACATATTTTTCCTAACAAACACCACTTTTGCAACGGAAATTTCCATAAGACAAATTTTTATCTGAAAGAGCGCAAAAGATGCTACAAAGTTAGGCCGGTTTTGGAGGATCAAGGGGAAGGGGTTGCACCCAATCCAGTAATACATCCCAGACTATAGTCATTTATGTTTCAATGTGATTTGGCGTTCATTGTACCATTTGCGTCTCATTCTTTGCGTGCCTGCTTTGTGTTTTTGCAGTTGGTGTTTTTGTGTTTGTGCTGCAACCGAGTGTTGTTGGCAATCCCTCCTTTTTCTTACTGTCAGTTCCACATTCAACTATCTTGTTTGAGTAAAACAATTCCTTGCTTTTATACAGGAGCTTTCAGTGAATCGCGTATTTCTCTCGAAAGAGTATTCATGGACCACAAACTCTGGTCATTACCAGATACTTTCAGCTCAGTGCATTTCTCGCTTTAAATCTTGTTCAACTTCCGAAAACCATTCTCCGTGCGGTCTTTGAATAATAGTTTT
Source organism: Pinctada imbricata (assembly GCA_033119305.1). Classification (NCBI taxonomy): domain Eukaryota; kingdom Metazoa; phylum Mollusca; class Bivalvia; order Pterioida; family Pteriidae; genus Pinctada; species Pinctada imbricata. Next base: position 62,673,707 of record VSWD01000003.1, read on the forward strand.
CTGTTGTAACGGGACATTTATATTTACATGTAACAAGGTAACAAGCTGCTGTACAAAGTCGTTTGACGACTTCAGGAAAATACATTGTATATATATTTGAAAATACATATTTCGCATCCGAAATCATCTCTGACTATGTCCTTCAGTCCGGAACGCTACTTTTTTCCGAGCCCTAAAAGATTTGGATTAATACGAAATTAGTATATCCCTTTATGATCCTTTCCAATCGGCGATAAACTGGTTATCAACTACAGTCATTGGAAATCCAAATTGTCCTGATTCTGGCAAGAAAATAAGCTAAAATTAGTATCTGCTGCCCCGTTCATTAAACCCAGGGGTCAATTTTTGGGCGATTTCGTCTAAAACATACTGCAACAGTTGTAATCTGAAAAATCAGAGCCCACTTTAGAAATCTTTTGGTTATACATGTCTTAGTTAAAAATGCAACGGAAAATAAAGCCAAGACCAGTCGAAAGTTAAACGACGAGATGACGAAATTTTGAAAGCTAAATGCGAAAGTTTCGTCAATTATTTCTCAGCTCTTTTTAAAGCTACTGAGAAAACGAAATTTTGAAAGCTCTAAAAAACTTTCAAAAAGTAGATGACGAAAATTTTGTTAACTAAATAAATCTTTGTAAACGAAAAGTTTGAAAGCTCATTCAAACTATGAGCTTTCAAATTTTCGACATCTCGGGGCGTTCAAAATATTTGAAAGCAATAGCTGTCGAAACTTTTGAAAGCTATCGCTGACGAAAAGTTTGAAAGCTTTTTGGAGGATGAAAGAAGCCGTCTCATTATTGGCATGGGACTTTAAAATCCACCGATTGCGAGAGATCTTTTAAAGGTTCCGACCGTCAAAGAGAAGAATTATATTTTTCATAATTTAATCTGAATAAACATCATTATAACTACTATTAATCAAGCAAATTATGACCATGATTGCTTTTATTTCGGCATTCCTGGTTTTCTCGACAGAAAAGAGCTTACGAGAAGCTTTCAAAAATTTTGAAAGCTAGTTGACGAAATTTTCGTCAGCGATTAGCTGTCAAAAAACATTGACATGTAAAGAAATGAAAGCTATATTAAACGAAACTTCGTCAGCATTTAAATTTTGAAAGCTAGGGAATCTTTGACGAAAATCTCGCAAGTATTCAAAATTTTGAAAGGAATCGCTGACAAAATTTGAAAGAAAGCTAAGCTTTCAAAAAGTTTTCA
>VSWD01000003.1:62675421-62833474 GCA_033119305.1 Pinctada imbricata
TCAAGTTTTACTGCTACAAAAATTCGATCGTAGTAATGTTTTGAAACCGAAAGTAGACCTAGAACATTCCGAATCCGACAAAATGCAGAGCTATTCATATAAAAAAAGGGGGGGGGGGAATAAAATAAAGAGAGAGAGAGAGATAAAGCTGTTTTATTATCATCATTATGCAATATGTAATTTCTCGGTAGTGAGTGAAAAAATGTACATGTATGTCTGTGTTTGATTGGGGAGATGGGGGGGGGGATGACCCATACCACGTCTAAAGGCAAAGGAGAGGGATCACTTGTCTAATTTTATATTAAAATTATCCTTGAATATATATTATTTTCTAAAATTTGAGGAAATTAACCTCGACTTATCGGCAAAAAATTACAGATCCGTGGTTTGCAATAATAGAAAACGAAAATGAATTTTATCGCCACTTTATGGTGCAAATGATGCTCGTTAGACAATCAAATTGAATCAGTTGTACATTTGATGCCTTCAAATGAAAAACAATTTCGAAATAATATATTTATTAAAAGAAATAAACAATAATAATAAATATTAACGCAGCCTCGTTTTGGATTTCGGGTAAATACAATTATTTAGGTTATTCCGGTGAATTTCGGAAAGTTAGGAATTTTAGGTAACATCGGTAAATTTAGGGCGGAATTTTGCCCGAAGTTTCCGAATTACCAGTTTTTCCTAACGAAGTTTCCGAGGTGTGCCCGAAGTTTCCGAAAAACAGTGTGTAAACTACTACGATCACCACTGTAACATGGTAATAATACAGCAGTGATCCAAATCAATACCTTCTTGAAGAAATTTCAAGCCAAATTATTATGCACCAGACACGTGTTTCCGATATCAAATCTTCATCAGTGATGCTTTCAGCGAAAGTGATCTTGAGGAGCTGCGAACATTTAATGCAGTAGCGCCCTCTGGTTTTATATTTTGAATGTGCATTTACTTTACAAAGAATGCGCGGCTCCAATTTCTTTTAGGGTGAATTCAGTAATTGTGTGTTGTCTCTGGTGCATAAAATTTGTCGGAGCTGTTGCGACGGGTGTTGCATATAATCAGGTGACACTGACTCTCCCCGGGCACCTAGTCTCACTTCGGAATGTAATTCATTCCGATGTTCGCAACGATTTTGTCGTGCCTTCTCGATTTTGAGACTGAATAACTGATGGGTACTTCTTTAATAATATGTACTTTGCCCGGAAGCATCACTTATGAGGAATTAATATCCACAACACTTGTCTATTACATTTAGAATTGATTTGAAATTTGGTTGGAAATTTTCTTCAAGAACGTGAAGGGTTGGAACTTTTCCGAATTCTTAATTAAATGCCGAAGTTATTTTTTTAAACAGCAAAATGTATTTAATTAGCCCCCTTAAGTATTATGTTTTAAATCCTGACAATAATCTCAATAGCACTCAAAATAGAGCACAAAATTAAGCATAGACGGACCCCTAGCAAGCTAGAGGTGGGACCAGGTGCCCGGGAGGAGTAAGTATCCCCTGTTGGCTTGCCGCACCCGCCGTCGATGTTTCAGCACGAAAATGTACATACATAAAATCAATGCAATCTTTGACGTTATGTCTATATAGAAAGTGCTATGGCAATAATGTCAGGGAAATATATTCAAAACACTTATTGTCAAACCCCTCGAGGGGAACTTTTTTACGAGCTCCACACGGCAAAGGGCATAAGTGTGACATCAATGAGTTAAAGAGGATCCTGACGACAATCTCAACAGCACTCACAATGGAGCACAAAAAAAAAGCATTGACGGACCCCTAGCAAGCTAGAGGTGGAACCAGGTGCCCGGGAGGAGTAGCCGCACCCGCCGTCGATGTTTATTTATGTAGAAGTATTATTGAAACATTTCAGATCATCAAACTTACTTTGCTTTTGAAGATTTTTGATAAATTCTTTTTCATAAGTGAATCAAAATAAATATGTAACAAGAGGCGCACAGTTAGTACCCATAGGAATTCCTACAACTTGCTTGTATAGATGCTCACCAAATCTAACATAAATATTGTCAAAGAGGTAGCGCCACTAACAATGAGCTTAAGTTTGCGCTATTTTTTATACTAAATCTTATAAGCTGAAGTTTGCGTTATTTTTTCATAAAATCAGATAAGCTGAAGTTTGCGTTATTTTTTTTATATAAAATCTGATAAAGGGACATAAGTGCAACCTTCAAGTTTGTTTTTACATAATACAGCGAGAGAAATGTACACCAGTAGACGTTTCCTTTTCAATCCAACTTAATGAGAGTCTTGTATAAGTCACAATGTCAAATATGCATGTTATATAAGAGTTGGAATCCTTCAAAATTATTTAAGTAGTAGGATGTCTAAACTTGAATTAATTCGGCAGAAAGAAACTCCAGCAGCCTACAGTATATATCCTTTTGACCTTGACTTGTTTTGAACTTGGAGATTATTGGATTATTAACTTTAATTTTGTATAATCTAAACACAGACGTGCAATCGTTCCATTTAAGCACCAGTTTTGTGTAACTAAAACGGGAATCTACTGTAAATCTTTGGTTTATTCCAACTTTAAACACTGACGAAGTACAGTGGTGATCGTAGTAGTTTACACACTGTTTTTCGGAAACTTCGGGCACACCTCGGAAACTTCGTTAGGAAAAACTGGTAATTCGGAAACTTCGGGCAAAATTCCGCCCTAAATTTACCGATGTTACCGGCAATTCCTAACTTTCCGAATTTCACCGGAATAACCTAAATAATTGTATTTACCCGAAATCCAAAACGAGGCTGCGTTAATATTTATTATTATTGTTTATTTCTTTTAATAAATAAATTATTTCGAAATTGTTTTTCATTTGAAGACATCAAATGTACAACTGATTCAATTTGATTGTCTAACGAGCATCATTTGCACCATAAAGTGACGAAAAATTCATTTTCGTTTTCTATTATTGCAAACCACGGATCTGTAATTTTTTGACGATAAGTCGAGGTTAATTTCCTCAAATTTTAGAAAATAAGATATATTCTAGGATAATTTTAATATAAAATTAGACAAGTGATCCCTCTCCTTTGCCTTTAGACGTGGTATGGGTCAACCCCCCCCCCCCCCTCTCCCCAATCAAACACAGACATACATGTACATTTTTTCACTCACTACCGAGAAATTACATATTGGATAATGATGATAATAAAACAGCTTTATCTCTCTCTCTCTCTCTCTTTTTATTTTATTTTCCCCCTTTTTTTATATGAATAGCTCTGCATTTTGTCGGATTCGGAATGCTCTAGGTCTACTTTCGGTTTCAAAACATTACTACGATCGAATTTTTGTAGCAGTAAAACTTGATGTTTTATATTTCTCCCTTGATGAAATGCACGAAACAGTCAGGAATTTGATGACGAATGATCATAGCCGTGTTACATATTGAAGAACAGACTGGTAAATGTCAGTACTGACAGCAAGGTATCCAAGAATCTGCAAGATGTGCATGGTAGAATTGTTGCATCATGGCATGCATGTATATGTACTGATGAATGGTACCAGGGACGTATATAGTACGTATCAAAAACAACAACAAACATGATCCAAACATAATGAAGGAATCGCAAACTACTGACAGAGCCACTGCATTCAATCCAACAATCAACAATTGTCGTACGGATTGACGTACGTTTCTACGTACGGCCCGGTATTCTGGAAATTCAACGGTAGGTTAGTACACGTAGGACATGTAAAATGATCTGATGATGTTTAATTTCGTTTTGTGATTCGAGCTTGGACCGTTTTATTATGCTGCTGTTGACTGATAATCCTTACTTGGGTAGGGACTATCAGTCAACGGCAGTGTAATATAACGGTTATTATGTTACCGTTGACCGATAGTCCTTACTCGAGTAAGTCGACGGCAGTATAATATATAATTGACTGATAAATCGATCCTTACTCGGGTTAGGACTATCAGTAAATATCAGCATATTAGAACAGTTTGTGCCTAAATAACAAAATTAAGAGATTATGATTGAATTAATTTAAATCACTGTCCACCAGTCTTGACAAAAAAATTCAACCACTGACCCGAAGACAAGCTAGACATTGAAAATGCCCCCATCTAAAAAGTATTTGGCTTGATTGCAAAGCAATTCCAGTCTATAGGTTGACGATGTCCGCCTGTCTGTCTATCCGTCTGTCTGTCATCCGTTGTCAACATTTTGGTTAAAGTTTCTGGTTAAAGCAAAATCTAAGAAACTTTACCTTGACCTTGGACTTTGACATAGTTAAAGATTTTGGTTGAAGTTTCTAGTTAAAGCAAAATCTAATGAACTTTATGCAGTAGAAACTTTATGTTATACATGTAGGTTGCCTTTGACAAGACCTTTCAATTTATCTCGTAACATTTGACCTAGTAACCTTGACCTAGGGCTTTGACCTAGTTAATGATTTTGCTTAAGTGTCTCATTGAACCAAAATCTCAGGAGCTATATACATAGTAGAAACATAATATTATACTTATTGGTTGCCTCTGACAAATCCTTTCAATTTATGCCATAACATTTAGCCTGACCTTGACCCAGTTAGTGACAAAAACTTACTTTGCAATCCGGCCATACTGTCTTTAGCAGTGTTTTATTTGTTTATAAAATATAATTGCATTATTGCATTCCTCTACCATATAACCATATAATTTACGACTAAGTGAGAACTATACAATGATATCTATTTGGTAATAATAGGAATTTACCTTTATGATTTATTGTTAGATGATGTGATTTAGATGTTTGTTATCATCACATTTTTTTGTACTTGTTTGATTTCAGGATAATGAGAGTCAACACATACAACATGGTCAAACAGAAGTGAGTGATCATGGATTGGTGCAGCATAGCTTCCTTCCTTCATAATTTGTGTATCTTGGACACCAGAATCAAGACAAGATGAAGAAAAATTAACAGATTTATATTGCATGTAATACATGTATGTGGAATGGCAAAAACATGTGGTTTCTGATGTACTCAGATTGAGAAATTTAATGTCACCATATAAAAATCACTTTGTTAGGCTGTTTGTTCATCTGTCTCTGACTGTCTGTCCGTTTGTCAGTCTGTCACATATTTGTCTGTAACTTACTTGATATACATCATTATCAAACATTTTTTTTTTAAACTTGCAGAGATAGTAAAGCATGATGAGACTCAGCAGGTCAAGGTCACTTTCAAGTTCAAAGATCATTACGAAGCATTTTTAGTTAAAAATTTTAAAATTTCATTTATTTTTCATCAAAATGTTTTGAAACATTGTATAATTCAAGAAATCGGCATTGATATATTAGGGCAGGGACAATACTGCACCCAGCCGATATGATACGTATCATGATACCCAATATCGGATATAATATGTATCGCAATACTTTATAAATTGATAAAACCTTCTCAAAATCATATTTGATACTATTTATATTCATCATATATCAGTAGCTTTTTTTCATACAACAGGTTATATGTATTCAATACTAGCTTTCTGACCTGAAATTTTTCTGATTCCTATAACATGTACTTCATAAACCAGGAAACAAAATGTTTACATGTACTTTCATTTTCTCTGAAAGTTATTTTTGTTTTTGGCGTGATGGCCAAAAAAATCCAGAAAATTCAATAAAAAACTTTTTGTAAAATTTTAACTTTGGCGTGTTTGGATATATCGATACTTGGATCGAGTAAAAAAATATTGTGATGCATTGATGAATCAGAGTATTGTACCAGCCCTATGATATATGTCACAGGTTTTTAGATCATGTGTCACATAGTTGTGAACTTAAGTGAAAAGGGAGGGGGATGTTCATTGAGGATACATGATCATATATATATATATGGCTACAGTATCTATAGCTTATTGATATGCATCATAATGAAGTATGTTTAGAGGCTATAGTCTAGCTGAAGGTCATTTTCAAGGTCAAGGCAATGTTTTAGGGTCAAACATGTGACAGGTGACATACCTGTTCTTGAACAGTGTTAATCTTGTACTCAAATGTAGACAGTAATTTACCATCTACTGCCATTCACACTTGCTGTCGTTTGACAGTTACAGTTGTAAATTTCTTATTGTCAGATTGATAGTATTCTACATGTACTTCATCAGTTGCAAGAAAGGATATAAATTGTAAAGCAACTCGGTTTTGGTATCTAATATTAATTTTTTGAGCTATACCTTCTTGACCTAGAAGGTCTTGAATATTGATCCACATTATACTTGAGCTGAATAAGCTATAATAATTACAATTACAATGAAATTGAAAGGGTTAAAAATCTTTGCAAAAATATATATACACAAACATGTCGGCACAAAATGCAAAAAAAATACCAAGCACTTACAGAAGTTGGATCAGCCAAAGGTCTATAGATCATGTTTACACATGTAAATTTATATTGATGATGTGATTAGAATCATTAGATCACTTATTTGAATATCAGTTTATACATGATCATGCTCATCAGTTCATTATGTTACACTTCCTTTTGATTTCTATTTTACTCACTGCAAAGCAAATACAACATGCATATATACGGAAAACTTTATTCAATGTCTGTTATTCAGTATCTATGTCAAGGTTAACTTCAAAATCAAAGTCACATATTGAGGGTCAATCTGCAACGATCAACTTTCCCTTTCCTTGAACAAATCAGTTTCCAGTCCTCCTGGTGATCAATTTTATTGTGTTGTTTGCAGAATTGTTATGTATACGTAGCACTCTAGGTTTTTTTAATGACCTGAATCTAGATCAGAGGTCAAGGTAACAAAAGACTTTCTTGGCAAAACTTTGTGACAAAACTTTTTCCCCTCTACATGGTTTTCAAAAACATTTAACATAATTATCTCTTAGGACCCAAGGGTGTATTATGCTCTTAAATAAAGGTAAGAGGTCAAGGTCATAATATACTTTTTTTATGAAACTGTGTAGAAGATTCAGTATGAATACTTTGAATGAATAGTTGGTTATTATTTATTCCTTTATGACAGATCTTGCATAGGAGTATTTACCTCAAGATTGCAGACAATCACAGGTTTTCGGACAGAGTCCGGCAACATATTTGTATCTCGGGACTTGTAAAAAAATTATAGTGTGTGACGGTACGGTTATCGTGCCCGGTTAGCTCAGTTGCTAAGAGCATCTGCCTCCATAGCAGAAGGTCTCTGGTTTGATTCCTGGACCGGCCACATTTTTCATTCTACCTATCACAATTAGTGCAAAGGGCTGTCATAAGATTGAGAACACCTTGGAAAGAATTTGTTAGAATAAGATATAGAGTTGTACATGTAATGGTAGTTAGACAAGAATTTTATCAGATTGGTCTAACAAATTATAAATTATTGAGAAGGACAAAGGAACCCCAAATGATTTTTATGAGGGGAGGGGCAGGGAAACTGCTCCCTTCCCTAATTAAGAAAAATGTCCAGTAGTTTGCACCTCCCCAAAAAGAATCTAGCCCGAAGAGTCTGCTGAATTATCTTTGGTCATGTATCCGCTAAAGAACAGGAAAAAAAACCGGGCCCTGATCGAGGGTCTCCATAAAAAAAACAACAAAACCCTCCACGCCTCTCCATTGTACAAAATGCTGTTATTTTTAAAAGCCACGGCAGGGACGTACATGTATTATACACGTCCCCGGCTAAGGAGTAAGGACAGCTGAAATTCTAGAAAATCAAAAAAACAACAACAAACAAACAAAAAAAAAACAAAAAAAAAAACAAACAAACACACACACACAATGAGGAATTATTAAAAAAAAAAACACACACACACACATAGAATTTGCCTGAAATTGCAAACAAGTTCGATCATTAGCTCTGTTTCTAGTCGGTACACAGTGTAAAATCGGCTTTTTATGTAGGAATATAATATATTACTTATTGCCTTTTGAAATTACATTAGTTTTCTCAACTTGAAATTAAAAAATCTCTTAAGAATTTTTGAAAATGCCGAAGTGTTTCCACTGCGGAAAGTACAACTTCGTCGATCAGAGGAAATTCGAATTGTTTATATTCAACGATCTTTTCTTAGATAAGATCTTTTCTTTAGTTCAACGATCTTTTTTTATAATACTTTTCTAATATCGGATCTTTTCTTTATTTTTTTTTATATATATTGTACACAGGGGGCCGAAGCAAGGTTTTTTTTTTTAAATATTTCAATGACTGACGTGTCCCTCTTTCCATTCAATCAGCTACGTAACGTACAGCGATTTTCCGCAGATCTGTGGGAAATCGTTGTACATAGCTGATTAAATGTAGCGAGGGAAGAGGGTTGGGATTTTGATTGCAGAATGATTTCATGGAAATAAAAAAAATCTGGCTACGGCCCCCTGTGACTTATGACCTGTACATACATCATATGATGTACATGCGAATCTAGACAATCAGGGGAGGGGAAGCGTTATAACAGCGTGAGCGTATTTATTTAAGAAAAAAACCATCCCTAGTATTGCAAATTGCCAATAAAATAGTATATGACTATGTTTGGAAATTTTCAAGGGATACACCCCCTTCTCAATTACACCCCAGCATACACATGAATTCCCGAACACATGTTGCATTCTTTTTGTTTACATAAAGGAAATTTCGTTTTGTTGAAATCAATCTTAAAACTACCATTACCCCGAAAAACCCGAAATATTACGCTTTTTCCTAAAAAACCTAACTAAATTACCTAACTTTCACGGTTTACCCTTAATTTCCTACCGAATTTTAATAATTCGGAAACTTCGGTCAAAGCGGTAATTTTCGTAAAATTAGGATTCGGAAACTTAGGTAGGGTTTTTCCGAAATTCGGAAACTTAGGTTAAGCCTCGGAAACTTCGGTAAAAGTGTGTAATCTCCCGCGATCACCACTGTAGGTGCTCACAAATGCACATTTGGTTGAGAAATTTTTCCGTTTGGTCACCTTGCACTTAGAATCCAGTCGTTATAGTTTGAGCTTGCTCTCTAATAAATTTCATTCGAGAGAGGAAAAGAAAAAAAGGAATAGAATGGTCACGATTGTCGTATAATGAACTATTCACTTCCACCAAACGATCACATGAGATCGAAATATGAAGCGAAAGAAGCATTTTTGTAACTCTTTTAGCCCAAGCTAAATATCCTGGTCTTGTTGCCTTCGTCTGTTAACACAATTTTTCTCTCATCCTGCCTTTGTGCAACGTTATAATCACTGCAACGTAATCCTGTTCAAGGATTTTGTAAGCCAATGGGTACTTATAAGTCATTACATCGCAGTGTATGATTCAGGTGATAATTATCTCAGTTGGTTTAATAAAACGTCAGTTGTGTATTTTCGCATTAGGTGGTTTGGGGTTTTGCTGTGGTAACTGGAGATTCCCTCCTTCCTCCAAAGATAAGCTGTCTAAAGTACCTTACAGTATTTAACATTACGAAGTATTGAACGTAGATAAACTTAATATAATGACATTCAACATATAGCAATGACACTCCTTGAAAAAGCCATTAAGTAGTTTTAAAGTTCTTATCGACCTCTAAACATTCTAAGTATCGAACAACCAAATTCAAAAGCGAGGAAATGAATGCCAAAACATGAGATATTGTTTGCGAAAATCAATATATTTCCATATCGAATAAATTAAGAGTTATCCATCTTTCGTCTGTGTGCAATTTCCTCAACAACAAGAAATGTACTAATTTATCGCCATCAATATTAGAGGAAGAGTGTACAGTACCCTTATCATAGGGTTTCAGACGTCGATAATGTATCCTAATTCTTCAAGCACTCTACTTCTTTTTTACTCAAAGTATTACACATGGAAAGCATTTGCGTTCACGTATTATTGCAGAAATAATATCTGAAGATATATTTTTAAAATTTCAGTATTTCAAAAAAAAAAAAAAAAAAGATTGTATTCCTATTTTCAGGAAGTCAAATCAGTACGCTATTCTATGTATGTTGCCGGAAGAAAATATGACTTATTCTGTATGCTAAAGGCAAAAATACATTGTATCTCATTTTTAAAAGTATTCTGCAATTATCGTAAAAAATACCGGAATGGTTCCCAATCAAAATCAATTCGATCGCTTGATTTAAAACTTTGATTGATAAAATAAATAAAAGTAAAGAAGTACCTATCAGTTATTCAGTCTCAAAGTCAAAGAGAAGGCAAGGCATCCATAGGAACGGTTGCAAACCGAGGAATGAATAACATTTCGAAGTGAGAAAATGATATGTCGATTAATCTGTTTAAGCGTGAAGGCTGCATAACTAGCGCTCCACTCCAGAGGACAGGCAGTACTCTACATTTCATCATTTTCATTCAAATTTGCCTCCAATTAATAGCTGAAATATAAGACAACAAACATTTTCTTTAACACTATGCTAAGTAAGACGATAAGTTCTCGAACTTGAGAAAACTATGAAAGAACAAGAAAAAAATCGTACGCTACAGACTAAAATACGACATTCAAATATATTGTATGTACGTTTTCAAGTCGTATACGACGTCAAAAGTTTAGCATGGATGAATACAAATACTACATGTAGTATACGTATCACACGAAATGAAGCTCATCATTCCGACATTTCGACATTTTCTTCACAAGGAACATTGATTTATATAACACTATTTCCAATGGAAATCATTTTATTGTCACCCTTTCTCATCTTTACGTTTTCTATATATATCAGAGTACTCGTGGAAATGCATATTCAAACTGCAACTCCATGTTGAAATTAAAGTGGTGCAAAAAGACGTAGTCATATAATAATTGGTCGGCATCCATTCGGGATGCTCACAGGGGTATTTCATATAACTAGACGAGTCCAATGATACCATGACTTTGGTGTTGTGACCTTGAACTTACTTATTGACTGACCTCCTTCATTGAGTGTGATGTGACAATGATTTAAACACTTGATACCTTTACCTTTGATTTAGTGATCTTGACCTACAAATTGCCAAATAGACCAAGTATGGAATAAAATGACTTTTTTTCAGCTGATGACCACAGAACAGTAGCTCGTATTTCGGAACCTTTCACAACAACAAAAATCCGAAAACCCCTTTCACATCAGCCGTACGGCAATTGTACGACGCTCTGCTATAGACATTTTGTTAAAAATCGCTAGGTTTCGTGTGGCTGCCATAAATGGCGTACGCAATGCAATCTGTGCTCTGCCGGTAGGGAGCTCATATATGTTATCACCCGAGGAGTCCGACTGACATTCAGAGAGGACAAGTGGTCGACGCCTTGTTTTCTCTTAAGGGGGTTGGACAAGGCCCGTTATGGAGTCCCGTCGTCACAGTCAGTCAGACAGCAAGTTATGAGCACATTAGAAGACTGTAGATTGGTCAAGTACAAAGCCTAGTGTCCTTTTCGGTAGTTCTGTTGTCTATCTTTCATCCTTCTTATTTTGTTAATCATGTCACATGAAATACAGGTTGCATAATACCTAAAGTAATATACTCTGTTGCCTGTATTGATCCGAATTTCAAAAGAAGTTGACGATAATTTTTGTGAAAGTTCAAGAAAGTCTTTACTAGTTTGTGAAAGTGAAAACCTTGTCCTAAAAGTTTCTTGGTAATTTGTAAATTTCTACTATGAAAAAGAATTTATCCAAAATCTTCAAAAGCAAAGATTATCTGATGATCTAAAATAATACTTCTAGGTATCTAGATGATATTCTAACTATTGACAATCCTGCTTATGAATTATATTAAATGCAATTTATCCAAAAGAATTAACACTTAACAAGGCAAAAGTTATAAATACAAAAGCACCATTTTTGGATCTAAATATCAAAATTGTAAACGGAAAGATTCATACAAGTGTATATGCCAAAAGAGATGATTTTGGATTCAAATTAGTTAATTTCCCCGGGCTTCAAGGTGATGTTCCCAGACTACAGTCATACGTCATTTACATATCACAGCTCATGCGGTACGCCAGAGCATGTAATGATATATCGGATTTTCACAGTAGAAATTTACAAATTACCCATGAAATTTAGGCCAAGGTTTCCGCTTTAATAAACTAGTTAAGACTTTCTGGATATTTTACAAAAACTACAGTCAACTTCTTTTAAAATTCTGATCTATACACGCAACAGAGTACATTACTTTGGGTTTTACACAACCTGCTTTTTATGGTATTATGATAAACACAATTAGAAGGATCAAAGGTAGACAGCATAACCATCCATAATGCGACAGATTATCAAACGCCCTTTTAACCGTGATACCGTGAATATGATCCTAATGTCGCCAGACGGACACTAGGCGTGGTAATTGACAAATCTACAGTCTTGAACCAGTGCATTCTTGAGACTTGCACTCTGACTGATTGTGACGACGGGACTCCATGACGGGTCCTGTCCAAACTTCTTTAGAGAAGACAGAGCCCCGACCACCTGTCCTTCCTCAATGTCAATCGGACTCCTCGGGTGATAACATTCTTGAGATCCCGTCGGCAGAGCACGGATTGTTTTACGTACGCCCCCTCTCTTTATATCCATTTACATATTCATCTGTGTTGCTTGAGCTTTTACACATTGGTCTCGTTGGCTTATGTATAGTCTTTTGTGTTTGATGTTAAACTTTATATGTTGTATGTCTATTTTTCATTTCTTATTATGCTCGTCTCTGTGTTTTCTCATCGGGTGTTTTGCTTCTGGTGCTGCAAAAAGGTCTTGTTGGAGATCCCCTCCCTTCTTTTGGGTACATGGTAGTCAACACGGCGTTAGCCAGTGTGTGACTCTTCTTTAACTCATTTGTGTCACACTTATGTCCTTTGCCGTGTGGAGCTCGTAAAAAAGTTCCCCGCGAGGGGTTACACAGTAAGTGTTTTGAATATATTGTCGCCATAGCACTTTCTATATAGACATAATGTCAGAGAGTGCATGAATTTTATATATTGTTTTCATTTGCGTGCTTATACATCGACGGGTGCGGCTAGCCAACAGGGGATGCTTACTCCTCCCGGGCACCTGGTCCCACCTCTGGCTTGCCGGGGGTCCGTCGATGCTTAAATTTTGCTCTATTGTGAGTGCTGTTGAGATTATCGTCGGGATACTCTTTAATTCACAGGGATTATATAATTTCTGGTCATTTAGGTAAACGTTATGGGGGGGGGCACATTTCAAGGGGAAAAAATCTTAACATTTTTCAAACGAATTGTGCCTCCGCTATTCGTTTTCATTTTTCTGATAAAGTTTCCAAATACAAATAACAGAACAGTTCCGTTTCCTCTGTATTAGACTCCTCCCTGCTAAATAATATTTTTTCAGCCTATGACCAGGTTATTCATCCCGTTCACTCTCCTTTAATCTGCATTTATGCTATATACCGTATATATTATGTTTTAATTATCAATTTTGACCCTTTAAAAACCCTCCAGCCACAAGAATTAATGGTTGAAGGCAATAATATATGGCGATATTGACATCCGTGCTAGTTCGCTGCATATACATCATTTTTCTCAAGTTCTTTCAGATTAAAGTTTTGTTTCGTTTCGATCTGTTTTGTTTCAGTTTGTTTCGTTTCGTTTCGATCTGTTTCGTTTGGATTCGTGTCGTTTTTGTTTCGTTTCGCACTTTACAGGAACCCATATTTTCAGAAATAAAATGACACGCTTTGTAAAAATATAAGACTCCAAGGGTCTTAAGATCATAGGGGAGAGCTCTAGTTCAACTTTACATTTTGTGTATATAATATGAAAAAAAAAGACAATGGATGTCCTATTGTTTATCGGAAATGAAGTAATACCCAGCGAACAGATTAAATTCGCTCTTCACTTAAAAAAAAGGATTTATCGGTACGACACGATTCAGGGATATTTTTAGTCTATAATTGTACTTTACGTACCAGGAGAAAAACGTTGTCATACTCTACTATGGACATGATAAAAATGCACGATAAAAGAGTGCATACCTCAAACATCAATATGCCTTTCATTTCCTTGAATGAACATCGACGGCGGGTGCGGCTAACTAACAGGGGATGCTTACTCCTCCCGGGCACGTGGTCCTACCTCTAGCTTGATAGGGATCCTCCGTCTGTGCTCAAAAGGAAGGAGAGATTAGGTTTTTTATATCCCTAGAGTGTTCACATCTTTTCAATAATGCAAATTGCAAAGTCAGAAGTTCGTCAACTTCAATAAAATGTCTAGTAAGATGGATGCATAGAAATTCAGAATGTAGAAATGTAAAATGATAAACAGTTATTGACTGGGGATGAGGGCAATATATGATTTGTTGGACTAACAGACAAAATGTCGCCCGAGGCCAAAGATCGACGGCTACATTTTGTCTTGGGGTCCGGCAATTCATATATTTCCCTAATTCCTAGTCAATAATTGTTTTGTGATATCGTCCGTTAATATTTCTAGAAACTAAATGCTCAATATATGATTATATTGTATTTCAAATCAGTATACAATGTACTTTAGCGATCGCCATTCTGAGAAAAATCCTGTTCTCGGGAAACATCATGCAACCCTTTCCGCTTGATCGACGTATTTCATTTACAATGTCCCTTCCAGTGCAAAGTTTAAAGTGCGAAGTCCTAGAGTCATGCAAAATGTATATTTAGAGTATTTCGACAAATTCATCAAATTTCTCATCAATTCTATATTTATTGCTCATGGGAGTTGTTAGTTAGTGGAAACAAGCTTATTCAAATGTACAAAAAAGTATTGTTACAAGATTACGATTACCATTGAAGTCAAAATATCAACATATTCCGCAGTTTGAGATATCTTGTACTGTTTGTGCTTCTTGTTTTTGTAGAAAAACAAAGATGTTTAATGTCAACATAATTCTCTATCTTCTCTATTTGATCAGCAACTCATTTTCTTCAAATCGCCATCCAACAATTTTTTATACGTTATGCATGGATATCAATATTATTATAATATTAAACAATGATTAAACTATTTCTTTTGTATAACGCATTTAAGATACTGTAATCTAATTCGTATATTTTGTCTTTATGCACATCATTTGATAATGTACCAGTTTATACACTTGTAGTGAAGTAGTCACATCCCCGATAATGTACTAGTTTATACACTAAGTCTTGAAGTTAAGTAGTCATACCCCCGCCTGTAATAATCTAACTGCATATAGGATCCAACAGGATGAGGTTTCAATGCATCAAGTGTTAGTTTCATTTCATCTTGTGATAACATCATTGAATCTCTGCAGAAAAAGAAAGAAAAAAGTAACAATACAATTTAGTAACTGGGTGACGAAAAATCGAATCTTAATATGTTTAATTGCTCATACATGTAACCAGTGTTTGGATGAAATTGGTTAGCGGCTCATTTCTTACCCGAAATGCAATTGCAATTTTTAAGAACAATGATTTCATTTATAATTGTGCCAAAGTGTGAAAGGAATTGAAACTTGCAATTTTTGCATGTTACTATTCAAAACCTCCAAATTTCAACACAGAAAATCGCGACTTTGTCACGTGATTTATCGCCCGAGTTTATTAATAGTTGGCGCTATCAATGATTGATAAATCGAATGCATAAATAGGATGAAGGGGAATGTTTGTATTTCATACCTTCGTTATGTGAATATTTTAACGTTTTCGTAATATATTTTAAAACTATTTCTCATTTGATAACATAATTTGTTATTGTAAGCGACTATTTCTGCATACCTTTTAAGAGATCCACATGTAGTTGGGAGGGCAGTCTTTTTACGGTAATGTCCATCGTATATGGAAAAGGAAAGTATAATTTCTTGCTTACCTATATTGTTACGTTTTACTTACATTTTAGTTTTGACACGGTGTACATTCCAGCATACGCAGGTGAGTCCGCAACATGTAATCATAAAAACTGATGCCATGACGATTATATACAATATATTCTTGCGAATGAATACTTCGATATCATTTCTTGTAATGATCGAATCTGAAAAGTAGAAAGTCACATTTAACACGAATGAGACTATACTATTAAACAAAATCACATAATTCTAAAATAAATTTATGATTTTGTGCGATAAAATAAAAGTATGACCTATCTCAAGTATTACAACGAAAATAAAAATCAAAACAAAACAGGGATGATATATGTATACCATTTCCGTCCATTGTACTAAGGTAGACAGTCTGTAATGCCTGGGTACTGCTAAAGTCATTGTATGTTTCCTGTTTACTTGGTAACTGTTGCGATATTGTTTGATCATCGATATCGGTCCCGTCTGTAACAGGTCTTACGTCGAAAAAGCCGTGATTTGTCACCTTCCTATTATCTGATATGATGTCTCTCTTTAACGATCTTCTCCCTTCGCCAACATTCCCGGAAGCTTTTCGATCGGAAGATCGATGATTTCTCATAAGAACAGATGTAGATAATAAATTCGGAGTAGTCATGATCATGAAAGTGGAATTCTTTGAATCGCTGTGACTTGAGAATTTATGGATTTGTTTCTTAGCTTTAAATTTGGAAGCTCGATTTCGTACTTTTAAAGTTATCAATGATATATTTAAAGTTGTTTCTTGATTCGCACTTTGAGTTCTTATATCTGATGTTGATATTGGTAATTTCAAATTTGTATTGATTTTAGACACGCCAACGGACCCAGTACTTCCGTAAACTTTCGATGTTAGCATTATCATTTTCGATTTCGATCTCAATGATGGTGAAAATATTTTGAAGGTGGATACCTCTATAGAACTATTTCTGGATAAATTAACATTGAATACTAGCTGGCTTACGTGTGATGTAGATGTTGATGACGATGAAGTAGCCTTTATTTTGGTCACTCCGACAGTATTAAGACTGGATCCATCTAGGATCGAAGATAAATTGGCCAATTGTGAAGTTAATTTTGAGGTTGATGTGAGCTTGGATACTCCAGGTTTCATTGCTGATGATACTTTCATCCGTGAATTCTTTTCTACGGACGCCTGTTTGCTATACCAGTGAAGCCTAAATCCTGTTTTATTTGCTTGTATATGGTCGGTTTGAAATTCTATTTTTATTTTATTTGAATATGATCTCACTTTTGGGTTATGTTGATATCCACATCGGTTAAAGATAAGCTTGTCATTACTTCGATCTGTAATCTAAGAATTTGTCTTTATTTCAATATGTTTCTAAATTCCTGAATATATGTCATACATGAATGAAGAAAATAAATGAAATGTTTTTTTCTCATATCAAACAATTTAATACCTGAAAAGATGTTAAGTATTGATTATTGAAGAACTGAATAGGTACTTCTTTAATGCACTTTCTTTTAAAACAAAGGAGGGATCTCCAACAACACCAGTTTGTAGCACCCACAGCCCCAAAACACCAAATACAAAAACACAGAGCAGACAAACACAGAAAGAGACACAAAATGGACAAGGAACGTAAACGTAAACACACAACCCAGAAACATCAAACACAAAGGACTACACATAAACAAAGGAGACCAAGAATTGATGACTAAATAACTGGTAGGGAATTTACGGTATAAAAACGACGTTACCATACCATTTTCATGACGTCACACTGGTCTTACGTCAGATACCGCCTATGAGGGAAAACTCTGTATTCCTCAAAGACTCAATACGGCAAAAGAGAGGACTTTGGCTCCAACTTAGTTACTTTCCCTTGGTTTGATGGCGATGTTCCAAGATTGCCATCGTATGGTATTTACAACTCACAGCTCATCAAATACGGTAGAGCTTGCTTCCATGTGTTGGACATTCATGATGAAAATAAACAGATTACGAAAAAAAGCTTATCAGTAATGATTTATATATCATAAACGTGTAAAATCTTTTAAAAATTTTAAACAACTATTTTGAGCTTCTTTCAAAATTTAAGGTAACTCCAGCATCAGAGTATATATCATTGGAAATCTCCATTGCCTTCATTTTACGGTGACCTTATCAACAAATTCCGAAGGACTAAAGGCATATCAAACTTCAACCAAATGTCGGTCGGCTGCTTTATCGAGGATATGATCCTAAAATCATAAAACACTGAGCATGGTACTAAACCTACCTACAATTGTGCACCAGTGTCTTTCCCAACGTTACACACTGGCCAACCGTGACAATGGACTCCAGGACACCCTTGCTTGAATATCGTCAGAGAAGGCTGGGACCTGATTCTGTATTCTATTTTAAGTTGCGCAGTCTTCACGATTGATTAATCTTGAGCTCGCTTTAACCAGGAGTAAGCATATTGTTTTACGCATGTCATTGTTTAGATCCATTTGCATAGACTTTGTGTTACAAGAGGCTGTTGTGTTTATCTTTCTCGTTTTTGATGTCACCTAACCGTGAGAATTTTATGTTTATTATAAAAACTGTGCGTCTGTGATTCTCAAGATGGCGTCGAGAGTCAAGACGTGTGATTGACCTCTCCATAAAACTTGGCCAAAATGTTTGAATGAAAGCATATCTGAACTTGAAAATTGCTTGAACATTAAATGATGATACTGTGATTATTATGATGGACTTATTTTTCGTTTTTTGAAGATGGAATATGCACTTTTCACATAAAAATGTTTAAACAATGGAATTTAAAGGAGGTAACGAGTACTCACTGTCGCATTTTTCATAAACAGTAGAAGTGTATATAGACGTAACGGACTTCGCGGTCATATGATTGGATAATTGCTGTCCTATTGTACGTTGATTATGGCAACTATGAGCGCTAAAGGTGTAAATCAATCAAAGTATTTTACATCTGCTGGAAAAGATTTAAAGAAAACCACCCAGCCCCCAAAAGTTAAACGGCATATAAGTGAAGTTTCTGAGACAAGTGCCGATGAATTAACTTTAATTGCAGGAGAGCTAAAAGAGATGAGAGAGGAACTTCAGGGAGTAGCATCAAAATCCGAAATAAAGGAAATAAAGGAAGATTTACAAAATTTGGTGAAAAAGGACGACCTTAAAGAAATAGTAAAAGACTTTGTAACGGAAATAATGACAGAGATGAAGAAAGAAATGAACAAACGTTTTGAAGAAATGTCCGAAAAGAACAGAAAAACGATCGGTCAGCTGACTGACAAAATCGATAGCTTGTCGATGGAAAACAACTTACTGAAGGAAAAATTAGCCGATCGTGAAAAACAAGTGCGAATGCTGAATGATAGGGTCGATAATGCGGAGATCATAGCGCGAGATGCACAGAAACGCTCCAATTACAACGAACAATATTCGCGCAAAAATAATGTCAAACTCCATGGAATACCGGAAGCGGATGCGGAGAATACGTCGGATACTGTGCAAAAAGTTCTCAAAGACGTTGCTCAGGTTGATCTACATCCAGAAGAAATACTAGCCGTACACAGGATTTCGGGCAGGCCCAACGAACATAGACCGATACTTCTTAAAGTAAAAAACACCGAAGTTAAGGCCCGAATTATGAGGAAGAGATCCGTGGTGAAGAGATCAGGAAAGAGACTTACCGACGATGTTACGAGGCTGAACTCAAAATTGATACAAGAACTCAATGGGTGTGATGAAATCGAGCAAGCCTGGTATTTCAACGGTAACGTATACGGCAAAGTCAAGGGAGGTAGGCGCTTACAGTTTGACATTTTTGACAACATTCAAGATAAGATCAAGAGATGAACTAGAAATTTCAACTGTAAAATCGATTCAATTGACAGTCTTTTTCATAAGATAGCATTGATAAAATGAATGCGTATATATATACTTGCATGTATTTTTATTTTCATATGGAGTTGCGTAACTTATAACTATTACCAAAAACATATTATTTACTGATGATAGAGGTCAGTGTTCACATCCCAATTACTCTATTTCACATTTGATTGCGATCGGCATTAGTGAGAACTGTCTCGCTCTGCCACTTAATCGCATTCATAACCGAATCTTAATCTAAAATTACCGTCATTCATTTCATTTGTTTAACGAACATTAAAATTATAATGGCCAATCATCTTGGGACCGAAAGGAAATCTTTTTTTATACAAACTATTATTTTCCTCTTGCATTTATTATTTATTTGTAAGAAAACATTGTTTTTTCTTTAAATCATGTCTATTGTCCTTTGTGCGTGTGTGTATGTGTATGAAAGTAGAGTGAACGTGTACTATTACAATTTTTGTTTGAAATTCAAACAGTATATTCTACGTTTGACCTTGACATCTAGCACTGTCTTCTGTACAAAAACGAACAAATTGGCCTACTCACATTCAGTATAAATATGTGAATAATTTACTGGCATATCTTTGCTTTTATTACTTCATTTACACGAAATCTATTCAATATTTTTTCTTAACTATCTTTAAAAAACTACAATGAGTTCCGTGAAAATAGGTTCCTTAAATTGTAGAGGACTGCGAAATTTACAAAAAAGAAGAGATGTATTTAAATTTTTGAGAGAAAAGAATGCATCAATCTATTGTCTTCAGGATACACACTTACTTAATTCTGATGATGCTTCTGTTCATACACAATGGGGATTTGATAACATATTATGTCAAGGAAAAAACGATGCGCGTGGGGTTATGAACTTATTTCTAAACAATTTTGAATACAAGTTATTAAGAACGAAGAAGGACGATAAAGGAAATTTACTAGTCGTTGAAATTGAGATTTGTAGCAAAATAAAAATTACACTTGTTAACATTTATGGTCCAAATAAAGATGAACCTAGCTTCTTTGAAAAGATACATAACATTCTATGTGATTTTGATAATGATTTTGTAATTTTATGCGGTGACTGGAACCTAACACAAGATTATGATAAAGATTGCTTTAATTATGTCACTCACAACTATCCAAACAGTAGATCTGAAGTAGCAAAATTGAAAGAAAATTTTAATTTAGTTGATCCATGGCGCATTTCTTATCCTGATAAGCGAATTTTCACTTGGCATCGCACGAATCCAGTAAAACAAGCGCGTCTTGATTTCTTCTTAATTTCTAACGAGCTCATGTCTCTGGTTAACTCAGTCCGAATTCTACCCGGTTACAGGACAGATCACTCTTATATAGAGTTAGAATTGAAGATATCAGATTTTGATAAAGGACCTGGTTTCTGGCGATTCAATAATTCTCTCCTGAAAGAAAAAGACTATGTCGACTTGGTCAAAGATTGTATCCTTGAAACAAAAAAAAGAATATGTTCCGATTCCTATTGTTAAAGATATGGTATGTGAAATTCCAAATGATGCGCTTCCGCTAACAATTGATGACGATCTATTCTTAGAAACGTTACTCATGAATATAAGGAAAAGGACTTTACCTTATTGGTCTAAACGAAAAAAATATAAAAAGGAAGAAAAAGATCAAATTGAAAATGATATAGCTGAAACAAAATCACAGCTCGATCTTCATCATGATAACGATTTAGCTTTAATTTTAGATAATTTGAGTAAAAAATTAGAAGATATCAGAAAAGAAGAAATGGAAGGTCTAATTGTTCGTAGCCGAGCGCAATGGATAGAAAATGGAGAGAAACCTACAAAATATTTTTGCAGCTTAGAGAAAAGAAATTACATAAATAAAACTATCACTAAAGTTGTTAACGACGATGGTCAGGAAATCAGAAATCAAACGGATATTTTAAATGAAATTAAGATATTTTATCAGAAACTTTATACAAGTAACGACACTTGTTTACATGATGTTGATTTAGATATTCTTTTATCCGATTATGAAGTACCTAAATTAACAGAAAATGACAAATTATTCCTTGAACAAGGTCTCACTAAAACAGAAATCTTACAATCCTTAAAGGCATGCAAAAATAATAAGACACCCGGGACTACGGGCTTTACCGCCGAGTTTTACAAATTTTTCTGGTCAGATATCGGCGATTTTCTTTACCGTTCGTATCAATCATCATTCAATAAGGGCGAATTATCTATCTCTCAAAAGCTAGGAATAATATCATTATTACCAAAGGGTGACAAACCGCGTCAATACTTGAAGAATTGGAGGCCCATATCGCTGTTAAATGTGACATACAAAATTTTATCGGGAGCAATTGCTAAACGAATAAAATCTGTTTTACCACACATTATACATGAGAATCAAAAAGGTTTCCTTTCTGGCAGGTATATTGGAGAGAATACGCGTCTTATGTACGACATCATTCATTGCTGCAATGAAAAAAAATTACCTGGAATTATTCTCTTGATTGACTTTGAGAAAGCTTTTGATTCCATATCTTGGAGATTTTTAAATAAAGTGCTTAAATTTTTTAATTTGGAGAAAGAATCATTAAATGGATTAATATTTTCTGTACTGACTTTAAGCTATGTGTCTCTCAAAATGGGTTTTTCTCAAACTTCTTCAATATAGGACGAGGTTGTAGGCAAGGGGACCCCGTATCCTCTTATATATTTCTTCTTTGTGTAGAGATAATGGGGATCATGTTGAGAAATAATAAAGACATAAAGGGTATTAAAATAGGTAACCACGAATACAAAGTATTACAATATGCAGACTACACTGCATTACTTTTGGATGGATCAGAAAATTCCTTGAAGAATTCACTTTCACTAATTGACCAATTTTCCAAATACTCCGGCCTTAAGCCAAATTTCACCAAAACAGTATGCATCAAGATTGGTACATTACGATGTTCAGACTTAAGATTTTGTGTAGATTATAATCTTACATGGTCTCAAGCTCCATTTAAATTTCTTGGTATCACTTTTTCTACTCAGTTGTCAGAAATGGAGGAACTGAACTTCAATAGTAAAATACAAGAACTCAGGAAACTAATTAATTCATGGTCAAGACGAATTCTTAGCACCAATGGCAGAATAACAGTAGTAAAAACAATTCTATTACCAAAACTAACTCATTTATTGATCGCATTTCCAAATCCTAATGATATATTAGTAAAAGAATTAGAGCAAATGTTTTTTAAATACATTTGGAATAACAAAATTGATAGAATCTCTCGGAAAAATCTCGTACAAGATTACAAAGATGGAGGTTTGCGTATGATATGTTTAAAATCATTTATAAAAAGCCTTAAAGTAACATGGATAAGACGAATAGTTGTTGATGAAAATGATACTGCATGGCGTAGACTTCTGATTGACACCACTCCCTTTACAAACAGTTCATTCTTAAACCATGGAACAGAGTATTTGATGCATTTATCGAAATTGATAAGCAACAAATTTTGGAAAGACGTTTTTCTTTCATACTATCACCTTAGATGTTTACTAGATAAAGATCAAGTTATTTTTGAACCACTCTGGTATAATAAAATGATTAAAGTAGGAGGAAAGGTACAACACTTAAAGGAATGGGTTGGCAAAGGAATTCTTTTGTATATGATTTACTCGATCAGGATGGAAAGTTACTTAGTTACGAAGCTTTCTGTCACAAATATAACTTTGCCCCACCTTTCACAAAATACTACGGGATTATGCTTAGCATTCAGAAGTCAAATTATTCATTTGATATCGAAATTTTTGCTAAAAGTCAACCACACTTTCCAAACCACATAAAAATTCTTTACAAAAACAAAAAAGGATCAAGAGACTTTTATGACACTTTCATTAAAAGTATGTATTGTATCCCAAAAAGTCAACATAAATGGGAAAATGAACTAGAATTAAACGTAAATGGTAATTGGTGGCGAGAGGCCAATCAAAGAGTTCATAAAGGAACAAATGATTCTAGTTTAAAATGGTTGCAATATAGAATTATACATAGAATTTTAGGAACCAATATATTATTACACAAAATAGGCATAAGTAGCACAAATTTATGCACCTTTTGTAACTCTTCACCCGAAACAATTTCTCACCTATTCTTCCTTTGTCAATATTCTTATCAATTATGGTTTCACTTAGAGAATTGGCTAAGGGACACGTTAAATATAGATATCTGTTTAAGAATCACCGAAATAATATTTGGTATTTCAGATAAAAAGAAAAAAATTCTTAATATCATTGTCTGTCTTATTAAACAGTACATTTTCAGACAAAAAATGTCCAAATCTGTGCCTACGTTTTTGGGAGCAAAACAGCATATCATAAAATATATAAATACAGAGAAGTTCATTTTTAAGAAAAATATGAAAACAGAACATTTTTCGAGAAAATGGGGAATCTTTGAAACATTAATAAGGGATTTTCAACGAGCTGGATCAATCGAATAACAAGTTTTGAATGTCCACAAGAGAAAAATATTGACTATATCTATGCATGTATATATCTTCTTATTATCATTTTTTCTTTATACGTGTCGGTTTATCTCAAGCTTGAAACATTTTACGCTCAAAGGCAATTCTACACGAATGTCACCTGAGAGTATTATTACATATCTATTTTTAATTCGCTTACATCAATAATTCAAATAATATATATATATATATATAAATATATATATAAATATATATATTGTGATGGTACATGACTACTACAAATGTATGTATTTATTTATTATACATTCAGTTATCAGTGTTTAATGTGTGAGAGTGTGAGTGGAAGTGATGTCTTGTTATGTATGTTATTTGTAATATATGTTTAAATGCAAATAAAAATTGGAAAAAAAAAAGTGCGTCTATGGAGAAATTTGTGTATCCTGATAAGTGGGAGGATTGTGCACACGTAATTCGGATAACCACACCAAATGCTAATAGCAGATGACCGTCCAAAGCCAGCGCCGGGTGCACATTGGTTTCTTTCCTTTGATGTGTTGTCATTAATGTTTTACGTCTCTGTACGTCTGTTTCTATTGCTTTGTATGATGTTCTAGTGAATGCCAAACGTTATCATCTTCAATATCGTCAATTAAGAACGGATTAATTTGCAACATGCACGTTAAGGTTACTTAACCCTCGTTAGTGATCCTCAATCTAATCAGTGAACAAAGAGTGTAAAAGTTAATATGTCCAAAAATATACCAAAAGACGTAGCCAGATGGATGATTCTACAGGGCAAACGTTCTAGAAATTTCAAGAAAATTTGATAACAAAAACTTTCGAATGCATTGAAGAAATGATCGATCGAACTCAGTTACATGTGACCTCAGGGACCTCTGGTCCACCAGCTGTAACACCCACAAAGTGGAACAAATGTCATTCCTCTTCAACGTCAAGATATATTCAAAATATTGCGTCTTTTGTCGAATGTAGTTTTGGGTGTTGAATGTAAGCAGGAGATGCTTACTCTTCCTGGGTACCTGGTCTCATTCCAATATCGGGAGTTCGCTTTTTTCCACGTGGTGGAGAGTTTGGTTTGTTTTCTTTGGTTCCTGTTTTATCCTGATTTTGTATGCTTTCGGTTTCTGAATTAACGATTTTGTGCTGTATACAGGGATATGGTCATTATCCATATTTGTCATTTGTGTGTCACTAAATAAATAATAATAATAACAACAAATCTAATTAACAGAGAAAGTGTTCTCTTTTGTGTTTGGTATGCATATCTTGGATCGTCTGTTTTTCTTTTCTCTTCTCTTAACAGAGTTTGTTCAGCTAATTTCGCTGTCGGACACCGGCTCCCTATTTATGTTCTGTTAAATAATAAAAAAATGGATATCTATGGATTGTGACTTTTGGAATGTCATTTTGGGTTGACTTCTTCTTTAGTTTTTTTTTTTCTATTATTATTTTCCCAACTCGTATGAATCGGTTCCGTTTTTTTTTTTTCATTGCTTCCTTCTTTTTTTAATTTCATTAATTTGTATACCTTTTTTATTTTGGTAAATTTGAAGACGGCATTTAGTACCGGTACAATATTTGACGTAATAATTTTCACACTCTTTGTTTAGAATGATGATCACTGACGGCGGTTAAGTACCCGAAACGTGCATGCCTTGTCAATGCTGCAGATTTATATATTCTTAAATGATGCTATTGAATTCGAAAACGTTTAACATAGTGTCACTATTAAAATGATTCAATGAAGCGACGTGCAAAATTTAATACAATATTGTCCAACCAAATACGAATGAATAATCTTAAACTATTGTTTATGCTACCTTCAGGAAGTCGTCGCATCGTGGTCCAAATTTTCTCTGTAAATCAAAATGGTCGATCTCTATGACGAAATATTGACCGAAAGTGGTACATTTATTCCATGCATAATTTTTGTTGTTTAAGTAGAAGCCATCTTTATTTTTTTCTGATTCCAGTTCTCCTGTTTCATCGGTACCATTGGGACAACTTGAGTAAACATCTAAACGAAGGACACGAAATAAGAAAAACCTTAAGATTGCGAAAGAAATGGCACTAGAACAATAACGAATGAAAAACTGGACGATATTATGAATTAAATATAGCTTTATATGAAAATGCTTAATAATTTTTGTTACCCTAACCCGAACCTGATTTGAAAAATTAATAACAATATTCAAACCTCATTCTAATTCCACATACTTGCACTCTGTAATGTTATATGGAATACATTCTGACAAAACAAATGCGGTTAAACTTACCCTAACCCTAAAGTCAAATGGTAATATAAACGGCTAATGTGGATTTCTGAATCCCATATATAAATGTTTACAAATTTGTCTTCTATAAGTCTTACCGTGTGAAAGGAACAGAAAAAATATTATTCGTAGAAGTTCCATTTGTAAGCCCACTACATGCATATCGATTTAATGGACAATTTCCCTGAATTGCAGTATAACATATCGCAATTTATATATTTCCTTATAAAAAGGAATCTGATTGAAAAATATATTCTAAACATATTAAGAATACGGACAAAAAAGTCAAATTTGTTCCATTAATACGTTGTCCTTTTGATTTCCCTTTTACATATTAGGTATGCATGACATAGGATTTATTATAAGTGGAAAATCTATTCTGAAAGTCCTCATATACACTACCATTTCCTATTGGGATACTTGTAACATCATGAGAGCGGGTCGGTTGATTTAAATGTTTATGGTCGCATTCCTATCACGTCCTTCCGGTATATTGACACAAGTTTGATTCTAATAGTTGCTAGTTAACATTCATAAGGAAGTGATTTAATATATTTTGACGGCAGCGGAAACTAAGTCTTGTATACATGTAATTTTGATTGATTCTCAGAGAAAGTTGGTGTTAAAATATGCAACTGTATCAATTAAACTTTATTCTTATGATTGTTTACATTTTATAAAATTAATATAGCTTTTATTTTGCCCTGCAAAAGATAA
This sequence comes from Pinctada imbricata, assembly GCA_033119305.1. Taxonomy (NCBI): domain Eukaryota; kingdom Metazoa; phylum Mollusca; class Bivalvia; order Pterioida; family Pteriidae; genus Pinctada; species Pinctada imbricata. The sequence goes on from VSWD01000003.1 coordinate 62,702,531, forward strand.
ACAAAAGGTTTTGTATTAGAAAATTCTTACATTGAACTGTCTTGGTTTTTTTAGCTCAGCTGAGCGAAGCTCAAGTGAGCTATTGTCATAGCGCGCCGTCCGGTGTCCGTCCGTCTGTTGTCGTCATTTTTCCGGCGTATACTTTAAACATTTTCGACATCTCCTCTGCAACCGCTGCACATAATTACACGAAACCCTACATGAAGCAAGAGCTCAAGGTACTCTACAAAGTTGTGTTTTTCGTGCCGATCGGTCAACAAATATGTCCGCCGCGGGCTCTGTATTTTTTTCGACTTCTTCACTGCAGCCGCTGCTCGGAATTTCGCGAAATTTTACAGGAAGCAAGTAATCAAGGTCCTCTACCCTCTACTCGTGCCGATCGTTTCATAAATATGGCCGTTGAGGGTTCTGATTGGCTGAAACATTTTTGACATCTTTCCTGCAACCGCTGCACAGAATTTTATTAATCCTGACATGAAGCAAGTAGTCAAGGTCCTCTACCAAGTTTCTGTTTTGCTTGCCGATCAGTCAACAAATATGGCCGCCAAGGGCTTTGATTGGCTGACACATTTTCGACATCTCCTCTGCAACCGCTGCACGGAATTTCATAAAACCTTGCAGGAAGCAAGTACTTAAGGTCTTCTACCAAGTTTGTGTTTGTCATGCCGATCGGTCAATAAATATGGCCGCCAAGGGCTCTGATAGGCTAACGCATTTTCGAGTTCTCCTCTTCAACCGCTGCACAGAATTTCATTAAACTTAACAGGAAGCAAGTACTCAAGGTCCTCTATCAAGTTCGTGTTTTTCGTGCCGATCGTTTCACAAATATGGCCGCCGAGGGCTCTGATTGGCATTCGCAGTATATGCTTGTTTTATGCGTGTAAGTTTCGTAAAACATACACATACATTCGTGGAACGGACGTGAATTTTGGCATAAGAGTTTCGTATTCATTGCACGGATACGCGTATGAATGACATATGAAGTGCGTATGAAGTACTTCTAAACTACTTTAATTACGCATAGATGCTTTAATCCTAGAGGTCGAAAAATTTTTAGCAGTTCAAAACCGTTTTCGCGTATCTCCACATAGTATCACCCTTGAGTCCACTCGCTGCGCATAGCGACTGATGAAATGCGAGAGAAACTCGCTTGAAAATTATTTAAATCACATATATTTGCGTAAGTATTACGTATCCCGACGTATCGCCACGTTTGTCCTAAAGTTTTGCCGTAGTTTATGCGTAATTCATGCGCAAGTGCTGTGTGACAGATCGTTTACCTGCTGGGTTTGAGACTGGATAATTGACGTGTACGCCTTCAATGTTTATTTATAAAAACCATCGAAATGACAGATTGACAATCAACGCAGCTACGTAAAGGCACTCCTCAGACGTCTTCAAGTATGGCGCTAAATGACGTCACACAACACAGAGGCGACAGTCCTTTACAAGCGACCATCGATGCTCTTTATTGTAATTAATCATCGAGTTACATTATTTGCTGAATATTTTACTGTTAGCTAGTTTAAACATATTTTATTATCCAAAACATGAAAATTGGGCAAAAGTTATGCCAACGTTATAAACGCCCTCTCCTACTGTTAGCTATGTTAAAACACTTGAATGGCATAACACACTAGATAAATATCTGATGAAAATCTAGCAACCACGTCACTTCTAGCCTAGCAATCACATAAGGCAGTTACTGAAAGTCTTAGAAAAGATATAAGGCTTTGTGGAATCGTCACGTTTTCTTTTAGATGATACAGGGTTAAAGGAAAATAGCAGTTTGAAAAATGCGACAAAAATGCTAATATTGGTCTTATATGGAAATAGATAAATCTTCTCAGTACCTACCATCCTGCTCCGTAGATTTAAGGTGCTCCACACTATGACGTTAGAGAAAAGTCCGCAAAAACGTTGTATGACGTTTAAATGACGGTACGCTAGTTATCGTATGCTAAGGATATTTCAAGGTATAAATTGTATTGGATCGATTTTGAATATTATTGAGCTTTCATCCTATTCCTGACATCAAATCTAAATGTTCTCAATGTTTCATGTACAAGAAGTCATGAAAGAATGCGTGTTTTCCGCACTTTTGCACATCGGGTCATTGCAGGTCAAGCATGTGCACTCTAAGTTCAGGGTTAAAGGGAAGCATTGGATGAGAAACCGCTTCTTATTCGCAGAGAAATAGCTGATTTTCAACTTATTGATCAATATACGGAATTTATTAAGCATGACAAATATAAATGCAGTATCCTGAAGTGTAGTCCTCTTTTTATTCAGATCATTTATAAGATATTGTCCTAATTGAGTGAAGTTTTACTGATTTATCGGCTTTAAAATCAGTATTTCTTATTCATTTCTATATTTATTAAGTTGTTGTGGGGGTATTTTAGAAGGGGGGGGGGGTTGGAAAAGAGGATGAAAAAATAGTGTGAATAAATACAGTTTATCCTAAAGCGTTATTTATATATATACATGTTTAAATAAGATGCTAAAATACTTTCGTCACTATATACTAGTATCGTTATGGGATGATATTTAGACTGAAACTTGATAAGCCTGGCCGGGAAAGAGAAGTACCAACCTTCTCTCTCTCTCTTTGTCACTGATAGAACTCTGCTCACGAAAGCACCTTGTCAACTTTAAAAATTACTATGCAAAATTTACTTTGTAAAATACAAACTTAGAAGACAGTTAGTATCGACTGAATAGTTGACCGGACTCAGTTGGAAGAAGGGGATCCTGCCGAGTTACAACATATTGCATAGATACGTAGATTTCAATATATTTGGTCAGAAGTTTTAAGTTCTAGGGGCAACCTTTATCATCAGAGTCATTCCCTATCAACACTTCTCCACAAGGAAAATATATAGTGTTTTAAATAACATACTGAATGCAGATGCTCTGGCGAGGCTTAAATCCAACCCCCCCCCCCGCTCCGCCTTTTTTGTATATGTATATTACATTCCCATCGTTATTTAAATAATACATGTGACGAAAATTGAAGAAACATCACTTAACACTGTATCATATATTCATTTGAGATGTGCAAAAACCCGTGTTCTTATCTATCTACACTTAATATGTACACGTATGTTGCATGTTAATGCTTTCCATCTAAATTTCTATGACGTTATCCAGAGCAAACATAACAGTGAAATTTCTTCATTCAACATCCCTATTTCTAAATTGGATCTTCCTACAATATACTGCATACCAAAACTGCACAAATCTCCTTACAAATTTAGATACATTGCTAATTCTAGCAACTGCTCAATAACAAGTTTGTCTAGACATCTGACGTCAGCCCTCACGGCGGTAAAGGAACACGTTGCAAAACATTGTGAAACTGTTCTGAACAGGAATGATGTAAATTTATTTTTGTCTATAAAAAATTCCGGGGATGTGATTGACAAAATGAAATCTAGAAATTTACAAGCCAATACGATTTCTTCATACGATTTTTTCAAATATGTACACCACGCTTCCTCACGACAAGATCAATGATCAATTGTCCAAACTCATTTAATGGTGCTATAATCTAAATAATATAAAACTTATATTTTTATTTCTGAATCAAAGGGTTTCTGTTCCGCTACAGAATACAAATCATACAAATCATGGACATGTAGCGACCTGTGTAGTGCCTTGTCCTTCCTCTTGGACATTTATGTAAAATTTGGTGAGAATCTCTACAAGCAGGTTGTAGGGATTTCTATGGGTACAAATTGTGCGCCTCTTGTTGCAGATTTAGTTTTATACACATATGAAAAAGAATTTATTCAAAATCTTCAAAAGCAAAGAAAACATGACGATGTGAAATGCTTCATTGGTACTTCTAGGTACCTGGATGATATTCTTACTATCGATAATCCTGTTTTTGAAAAGTATAAAGATGTTATTTATCCACAAGAATTGACTCTAAACAAGGCAAACTTTACAGACACAGAAACACCATTTTCGGACCTAAATATCAAAATTGTCAATGGAGAAATTCATACAAGTGTATATGACAAACGAGATGATTTTGGATTCAACATAGTAAATTTCCCCTGGCTTGACGGTGATGTCCCTAGATTACCGTCATACGGTATCTTCATTTCACAGCTCATCCGATATGCTAGAGCATGTACTGATGTTTTGGATTTTCATAATAGACATCTACAAATTACAAAGAAACTTTTAGGTCAAGGTTTTCGCTTTCACAAACTAGTAAAGACTATCTGGAAATTTTACAAAATTTATGATCAACTTCTTTTGAAATTCGGACCCATACAATCAACGGAGTATATTACTTTAGGTATTTCACAACCTGCATGTTATGATGACATAATTAACAAAATAAGAAGGATCAAAGGTAGACAGCATATGTATCGAAAATGCGTCAGAGTCATCAAACGCCTTTTATACCGTGGATATGATCCTAATGTCACCAGACGGACACTAAGCTTGGTACTTGACCAATATACAGTCTTGTACGAGTGCATTCTTAAGACTTGCACTCTGACTGACTGTGACGATGGGACTCCATGACAGACCCTGTCCAAACCCCCTAAGAGAAGACAGGGCCCCGACCACCTGTCCTCTCTGAATGTCAGTCGGATTCCTCGGGTGATAACATATATGAGCTCGCTACAGCCGGCAGAGCACGGACTGTATTACGCACGTCCTCTTTTTATATCCATTTACATATTCATCTGTGTTGCTTGGACCCCTGTGTTTTACGGTCTTGTTTGTGCGTGGTCATCTAACAGTGAGGAGGTTGTTTTACACCATAATTGTGCGTTCTTCGAGACCTCTGGGAAATCGAAATAGTGAGAGGGTTGTGCGCACGTAATCCAGGATAACCACACCGTCTGCTATTTACGTGGCAGATGGCCGTCCTAAGTCGGCACCGGTTGCCAATTGGTCTCGTTGGTTTATGTGTAGTCTTTTATGTTTCATGTTTCTATGTTGTGAGTTGGTGTTCCTTGTCCCTTTTGTGTCTCTTTCTGTGGGTATCTGTTCTGTGTTTCTTGCATGGGTGTTTTTGGATTTTGCTGTGGGTGCTGCAACCTAGTGTTGTTGGAGATCCCCTCCTTTCTTTCCAATGACTGTAGTTGATGACCAGTTTATCGCCGATTGGAAAGGATCATAAAGGGATATACTAATTTTGATTTATCCAAATCTTTTAGGGCACGGAAAAATGTAGCGTTCCGGACTGAAGGACATAGTCAGAGATGATTTCGGATGCGAAATGTGTATTTTCAAATATATATACATTGTATTTTTCTGAAGTCGTCAAACGACTTTGTACAGCAGCTTGTCCAAGATATCAAAACCTTGTTAGATATAAATGTTCCGTTACAACAGAAAACTATTATTCAAAGACCGAACGGAGAATGGTTTTCGGAAGTTGAACAAGATTTAAAGCGAGAAATGCGCTGAGCTGAAAGTATCTAGTGATGACCAGAGTTTGCGGTCCATGAATACTCTTTCGAGAGAAAAACGCGATTCACTGAAAGCTCCTGTATAAAAGCAAGGAATTGTTTTACTCAAACAAGATAGTTAAATGTGGATCTGACAGTAAGAAAAAGGAGGCATCGCCAACAATACTCGAATGCAGCACAAACACCAAAACACCAACTGCAAAAACACAAAGCAGACACGCAAAGAATGAGACGCAAATGGTACAATGAACGCCAAATCACATAGAAACATAAATGACTATAGTCTTGGATGTATCACTGGGTTGGGTGCACCCCCCCCCCCCCCCCCTCTTACTCTCTTTCAGATGAAAATTTGTCTCATGGAAATTTCCATTGCAAAAGTGGAAAAGTGGTGTTTTTTGGGAAAAACATGTTTTTCTAGTCAAAAATCATTGAAAATAGGAAAAAAATTATAACTTTTATATGGTTAATGTTTTTAAAAATTGAAAAATGTGAACATATAGTATTTTGTATGCTCTTTCAGATGAAATAAGTTGCAATTTCCAATTCCTATTTTTACTGTGTGCTTTAGGGTAAAAAAGTAGAATTTTTGCCAAAATTGAAAGAAATTTGAGGAAATTTTAATCTATTCCTGCTTCTCATTTCCTCAATATTGCTTATGATCGTTCAATGATGATTTAAAAACATTTTTAAAGTCTCCTCTTTCAAATGACATATATTTCATATACTTATTTTTTTGCAAAATTCTCGAAATTAATTATTTTATACAGGAACCTGTATTTTCAATCAGAAATCTCAGATTTCTGTATATTTAATCAGAGAACCCTTATTTGTTATGAAAGAAATGATTGAAAGCTATTTTCTAGTGTAACTTTTAACACTCTATCAGATTATGGTTTAAACATATTTTATTCAACGTAAACATTGAAATGGATCGGGCAACAAGTTTTACAACATTAAGACAGCCCTCTCCAAGTACAACACAATAAACACAACAAAATGTCACAAGTGGCATGAACAGATATGATGATAATTACAATATTTCAACCAATTTTGAGGTGCAGGGGAAAAGAATCCAGAAGGGTGAGAGTAAAGCGAAATTAAGTGGAGAAAAAGGGGAAGGGGGGGGTGAAGGAGGAAATGATTTTGCCTGACTAAATTTCATACTCGAAAACCTCTGAAGTAGATACAGTTTCTAAAACCAACCACTTGATGAAACAAAGTCTTGTAATGCTAGTTGAATATATATGTTGTCCGTGACTGTAAGATCATCTTTGCCATATAGAAGTTGGTCCAGACTAATAGGTTGATTTAAAAATGGACGTAAGCGATTCATTAAAGTTGTTCTCTGAGTGTGATATAGTGGACAGTCGAGGAAGAAGTGGTAGACATTTTCAATGGGATAGCGACAAGAACATATTGGCGAGTTTGCGAGGTTTACTCTATATAGATCATCATTTAAGCTACTAGAAGCATTTCTTAGTCGTGTTAAAAGAATATTGTCTTTGCGAGCACCAACTAGAAAATATTCGGGTACCTGCTGTGATGGATATGAAGAGGAAAGGGATTTTCTAAACACTTTCAAAGATGGCTGAACTTTTATTTCATAATCTAAATCATTCCAAAGTGAAGTAGCTGAAGGGAAGAAAGATTTAATAGTGCTCTGTAAACGATATTGAGGTTGTCGGAATTCATCACTGTTTCTTAAGTTATAAGGAGTTGATTGGTGCACTCGATCAGGGAGAAGATTTGTTAGATATTCTGGTGTTTGACCGTTCTGTATTTTATTAAAGAGAGATAATTTGCGTTTTTCCCTGCGGACTTGTAATGTCTCCCACCCTGTTTCGCGAAGAAGAGATTCTTTACTTGCATAAAGAGGCAAACCAGTTACAATCCTGGCTGCATGGTACTGAATTTGTTCGAGTTTAATGCTTTCGTAGTCGTTACATCCGTCCCAGAGCTCGCAGGCATATTCCAAAATAGGTAGTATGAAAGTAGTATATATTTTTCCGAGAGATTTGCGACTTAAAGTGAATTTTAGCTTTTTAAGAACATTTATTTGTTTAAGGGCTGAGTTACTGATGTTATTGATATGTGCTGTCCATTTTCCATCCGAACTAAATGTTATACCTAAATGTTTATGTGTTTCCGTTATATTTGGGTGTGAGTCTCCGAATATGATATTCAAATTTGGAACTGATCTATTACTTACTACTAGAATGTCTGTTTTTGCAGGATTAAATGTAACAAACCACTTTTTAGACCAATCATGAACTTTTTCTAAATCACTATTAATTGTACGCTCAATGTCGTTTATCTGTTTAGAAGAATGAAGTAAGGAAGTATCATCCGCGAAGAGGCGAGCTATCAGATTATACATGTTTTATTAACATTTCATTCAAAATAAAAGTGTTTTTGGGGAAAAATGTATTTTTTCATTTACAAATGGCTGATTTCTGGAGAATATTTATTGAATCTATAGCAGTTCTTGAAATGATAGCAGGAATGTATTCTGAACTGTAATTATTTAGGTTCACTCATAAATTACATGTATGAAACATAAAAGGTATATTTTCTAGTTAACTTTAGGGCAAAATGCCTGTTTTTTGTCTAAAAATTACAGATTTCTGGAAAAATTTTATTTATTCATTTTCTTTGCTAAAGCTATACATTTAAAGCTATTATCATTACAGAAAGTAATCATCTTGTCAGATGATTGTGAAATTAAATGTAATAATTAATTAAAACCAACATTTTGGGGTAAAACATGCATTTTTTTATGCAAAAACCATTTATTTTGAGAAAAAAAGTACTAGCTTTTTTAATTTGCCTAAATTGATATGTTTTAGCTTTTTTATTATGCTGTTTCTTATCATAAATGGATAGGAATGTTATTTGATAACTGAAATTTAATCTATATCTTATTTTGGGGCAAAAAACCTTATTTATGTGAAAAAATCACTTATTTCTGTGAATATTTTTTAGAATTTATATTTTGTATTTAGTCAACACTGGATAGGTTTCATATCATTGGATGGCATAAATGTGATCAAGTTTAATGAGTAAGAAGAGATTTCTTTGATTATCTTGACATTTTGGGAGGAACATCTCGATTTTTATTTAAAAATCGCTAATTTCTGGAAAATCCTTATTACTATGACATCAGACGTTATTATTTATATTCAAAAAAGTTCCTGGGTATATCATAGTGTGTCCTTGAAAGTCATATACATTTGAAATATCCTCTGCTAATTTAATTGATATTTTGGGGCAAAAAAACCTAATTTATGTGCAAAATTCACTTATATCTGTGAAAATCGTTTTAAATCTATATTTTTTATTCAATCAAAGTTGGAGAGGTTTAATATAATTGGATGGCATAAAAGTGATCAAGTTTAATGAGTGAAAAGAGATTTCTTTGATAATCTTGCTTTTTTGGGTGGAAAATCTCAATTTTTATTCAAAAACCGTTGATTTCTGGAAAATCCTTATTACTATGAAACGTGTCGTTATTATTTATATTCTAAAGTTTTCCTGGGTATATCATAGTTTGCCCTTGTACGTCATATGTTTTTGAGGTATCCTCTGTTAATTTAATTGGTATTTTTGGGCAAAAATATGTTTTTTTATATATTATATATAGCCTATATCAAGAATCTTACTATAGAAAGTCTCATATTTCAAACTATGATTATTATCCTCTGTATTTCCTATTTAACTGAAATATAAGACTTTCAATAGTAAGTTTCATGATAAAGGCTATATACTCATATAAAACATTTTTTTGCCCCAAAATACCAATTAAATTAACAGAGGATACTCACTGATAGACAGACAAGGACACATTGACATATAGAAAGACAAATATACATGGCTCTGATATTCAGTTGCACCTTATCTGCAGTCGGCAGAGCACGGACTGCTTTACCTAGGCGCCTTATACATCGGTTTACATATTCATCTCTGTTGCCTGGGCCCGTACGTTTTACGGTCCTGTTTGTCTGTGGTCATCAAACAGTAAGGATGTTGTTTTACACCACAGTTGTACGTTCTGTGAGACCTTTGGGTAATCGGAAAAGTGAGAGAGTTGTGCGCACAAAATCACGGATAATCACATCGTCTGCTACTTACGTGGCAGATGACAGTCCTGAGTCGGTACCGAAGGTCTTCTTGGCTTATGTGTAGTCATTTGAGTTTGGTGTTTCACTGTAATTTGGCGTTCTTTGTACCATTAACTTCTCTTTTTCTGCATGTCTTCTTTGTGTTTTTGCAGTGGGTGTTTTGGGGTTTTGCCGTTGGTGCTGCATTAAGGTGTTGTTGGAGATCCCCCCTTTCTTGAATTTCCACACCATTCCAAATCAATCATTCACAGAATGAAAGTTAAACTAAAGGATAGACAGACAAAATGACAGACTGAAACAAAAATAAAACCTTTCACAAAGATAGGGACAGTAACAAAGACATAATGGAAGTCTTACGCACACAAAGTACAAATGTACTTACCATGAGTCGCAGACTCACAGATGAACACAGACAGATGCACTCATTTCAGGTACACAGAGAAACAGACATATTTAACAGCCACACACACAGACAGACAAACGGAGATAAGGCAAGGTCTGTACCTCTAACATAACAGTTTTTCTTTCATATAAAGATAAACATGGAAGGAGCATACATACATACAGACAGATAGGCGCATACACAGAAAAATGATAAGACAAACTGAATGAGAAATACGGGTTCGGTCCATCTCAAAGTCCATTGATAATATGATTCGATTCGAACGCACAATAATAAAACAAGATACTATCAAACCGTTTATTTTCTGATGGAACAGCTGCTATAAGGGGAAACGACTATAATTAAAAGCACTTTCCAATGGGGTAAATCATATACGATCGGATATTGAGTGGACATTAGCTGTAAAGCGATCAAAAGATTGTAGTACCGTTAACTTTATTTTTTTACTTTAATCTTTTTTTTATCATTTATTTTTTTTTCATTCTACATTCTAAATGAGAGATATTTTGAGTGGTGAAATTTTACCAATAAAACTAGTGTAAGAAGACTCGGCCGACCGCTTTTACTCATATTTCAATTTTCCAACTGACTGGGAGATTCTGTTCTTTGAAAATAATTGGTTGACTGCCGAACTGGGCATAGAAAACAGTATGAATTGTTCAATATGTGGCATAATGTTCGTTATTCAAATATTTTTAATCTATATACAGCTTATAGTTACAAGAATAATTTTAATATGTTTTATGTTTTTGCATTCATTTGGATGTTTCGGAGTTTTGCTGTGGATGCTGCATCCCAGTGTTGTTGGAGTTCCCTCCATTAACCGCCGATCATCCATGCGTCGAGCAGAAATTCAATGTGGGAAGATAAGCGAATGGTGTGTTAGAGGAGAGCAAGCACCTTCTATTTGCTTTCAATGTCCTACAGTATACAATGTAATATTAACAGTCTGGATTTCATCGTCTACCATAAAAGAAACTCTACGTGAATGCCTTAAATGATTCTAGATTAAAAACGTTGTATCGTGATAAAATGATAAACGGCTATAACCGTAGTAACATGTAGACATATGATACACAAATTGAACGTGTATGTTCCCCGTACTTAAATATCGATCCTGGGTATTGATGAGATACATGCACTTATTCATTCATTGCATACCATTTGGTACTATAGAACATATATTTCAATATTGACAATTTGATCCTACTTACTGTGAACGTGGTTATTTTCGAGACGGGGGAATTTCGTGATTATAAAATGAAGACGTTTCGCGTAGGGGAAATATTTGCGATAAAAATATGTCTTTCCCATTGTAAAAATGCAGCAGGGATATTTTCGCGTGGTTAAATTTTCGCGTGGTTAAAATTACCCCCACGCATTAGTTTCCACGTTTACAGTATATATCATATATTATACATCAACTATATAATGCCTAAACACGTATATCGGCAAAAATTAAGTAAAAGCGTTTGGTTTAGAAACATATTTTTTCCTTATTAGTTTGGGTGCATGTTTTCCACTTTGACAATTGCAGGATAAAGGGGGGGGGGGAGGGAGATGTTTTTATTCAATAAAGGTTGTTTGATCTTAATATCATTCTATGTATGTTAAACGTCTTCAAATTCATTAGCATCATTTTAGAGCAGATAAATTTACAGCATGGACCAGACATGCACGTTTCGGGTATTTAACCCTCGTCAGTGATCCTCAATCTAAACAATGTAATATGGCCAAAATCTTTGAAAATTATGTCCTAAATATACCGAAAGACGTAGCAGGATGACTGGGATATGATGCTACATGACCCAGGTATTAGAAATTTGAGAAAATTTGTAAACAGAGTTTTATAAACAGTTATTTCAGTTGTTAATTATTGTCCCCTGCGGTTTTTTGTCTTGTTTTGTTTGTCTTAGAATGATGAGGCTATTTTTATGTTATATTCCGTCTTTTCGATTTTACTGGCGTGCGTTCGATTTGTGCAGGTATCTGACGTAAGAGCATTGTGATGTCATTAAATTCATTTGAAAACGTCATATATGTAACCCTGTTTCCCTGAATTTCATGCTGGTTTCCATAGAATTTGATGACGTCACAATGCGTTGACGTCAGATACCTGCACAAATGGGAAGCAACTCTGTATTTCGAAAAGACCGAATTGTAAAGTCTCCGAAAGCGTTTGATAAACCGATATGTGGTTTGGTTGTGCGCATGTTATATTTATCTGCATAGCCAAAACATTTCGTACTATCGTGCATGTATATATATTGTTTTCATTCCCGTGCATGAACATCGGCGGCAGGGGAGGCTAGCCAACAGGGGATGCTTAGTCCTCCCGGGCACCTGGTCCCACCTCCAGCTTGCTAGGGGTCCGTCGATGCTCAATGCGGTGCTCTGTTGTGAGTGCTGTTGAGATTATCGTCAGGATCTTCTTTTACTCATTGCCATCTTAAGTCTGAATCGGAGGCCAATAAGTATCATCCAGTTATGTGTTGTCTTTTGTGTTAAGTGGTTTGATGTTGTCTTTGATTTTAAGTGTTATACTTTTTGTACTATTTTTGGTGTCTCTTTATGTTTGTGTTCTCGCTGTCTTCCCGCTTTTGTGTGCTTCGGTGTTTTGCATTAAATAATATCCTGTCGGAAATTTCCTTCTTTCCTTTTTTTCCCTTTGAACATCGACGGCGGTTGCGGCTAGCCAGCAGGGGATGCTTACTCCCCCGGGCACCTGGTCCCACCTCTAGCTTGCTAGGGGTCCGTCGATGCTCAATTTGATACTGAATTGTGAGTGCTGTTGTGAGTATCGTCAGGATCTTCTTTTACTCATTTTGATTGTTTCATTTTATTCACCATATGTAACAAATCAGTTTGATACCTGTATAATCACATGTATATCGCATTACTATTTTCTTTTTCGTCAGGTTTTATTCATTGTTTTTTATTCTTTAGAATTCCCAATTTCCCGTAGTACATTTGTAAACATTAGATATAATTGTTTGAAAGAAAGATCACCATTACAATATTTATACAACACAATATTTATACAATATAAAATATAACAAAAATTTACTATTACAATATACGATATATTATACATGTTTTTATACAATAAATGTTCATGGGAACTAGTCTAATACAAAAATGTACATATCTTCTTTTTATTTCTTTTTTAAGAAAAATATACCAATGAAAAACAAAGTGTACGCAAAACACAAAATTATCTTTTCCTTATGAGTTTACATTTCATTAAATGCTAATAAACTAAATAAATCTCTTTCGTTTTTTAAATGTATCTTGATTATTTTATTCTATTGATTATTTTGTCCCTGACACAATAATATCATTCTGTGTGTAAGTACATGTCGAAAGTAAATAAATATAAAAATGTGTGAGGTAAATAGTATTACATATTATTGAACACAAAAAGGGTAAACGAAATCATGTTCAATATGCATGTAAAACATTTACAAAATAAAGTCGCTCGAGAGCACTGATTTTACTTTTTAATCTCCCATGTTTCGGGATCAAAGTGAAGACCAATTTGATTTCTTATCTCGTCCATGATTTCATATAATGTCACACTGTCTTGATAAGACATCACCGGACTTTCACATAAACCTACAAATAACAGAAGTAAAGGATTAGCATTCAGCTTTAACTTCTTGTATCAGAAATTAATATATTTTGAATAATTATTCATTTTTACGAGGTCAATGCATGATATTGAATATAATTTCTTTCTGTACATTTATCTGCTCTAAAATGATGCTAATGAAATTGAAAACGTTAAACATTTATCTCTACCTGGTGACATAAAAAAAAAGTTCCCCGCGAGAGGTTTGACAGTAAGGGTCTTGAATATTGTTCCCGGACATGGTCGCCATAACACTTTCTATATAGACATAACCTCAGACAGTGCATGCATTTTATATATTGTTTTCATTTTCGTGCATGAACATCGACGGCGGGTGCGGCTAGCAAACAGGGGATGCTTACTCCTCCCGGGCACCTGGTCCCACCTCTGGCTTGCTGGGGGTCCGTCGATGATCAACTTTGTTCTCTATTGGGAGTGCTGTTGAGATTGTCGTCAGGATCTTCTTTATCTCATAATTATACACAACACAAAAGGTTAGTACTTTGTTGGATGAGTAAAGGAATTCCATATGGATTTTAAATATGAAAATTAAATTTAATCTAAATTCTAGAAAATTCAGATGTTAACAAACACCAAAGCATGCTGCAAAGGAAGGACCAAAACGAATTGAATTGAAAAAATGAGATTAAAAAAAACCACCAGATTACCCCTTTCTCTAAATTTCATTGACCTTTGTCACTTGACCTTGGACCAAGTTAATGTGAATCCTTTTAGTCATGAGCAACATCATACTAAAATATGAAAGTGATACATTAAATTGCTTGAGATGTATAGCTAGTACATAATTAGCATATACAATTTCGTTATAGGCATATTTGGTGACCTTGACCTTGGTCCATGACATTGGATATAGGTCATTTGAAACCTATGGATCATGAGCACGACAAACTGATTGGAACCTTTCAGATATGAACAAGACAATATAAGTATGACAGTGTTCTCGCATACCATTCAAAAGACATGATAGCACGTACAATTTTATTAAAAATGTACTAAGTGACCTTGTTTTTGTTCACATGACTTTGGGTTAATATGATGTGAACATTTGAGTCATAAGCAACAACATGCTACTCTATAATAGTGATCCGGTAAATTGATCAAGAGGTATACATTTCCATGCAGCTGTTGCGACGAGTGTTGCATGCAATCAGGAGACGCTGACTCTCTACGGGCACCTGGTCTCACTTCAGAATATTGTTCATTCCGGGGTTAGCAACCGTTCCTATTGAAGATCTAATGATTTTGCCTTGCCTTCTCAACTTTGAGACTGAATAACTGATCGGTACTTCTTTGATGTTAATCTATAGTCCAGACAGGATGGCATGTTCAATTTCATAAAAAATGCACTACGTGACTTTGACCTAGGTCACATGACCTGTGATCAAGGTGATGTGAAACTTTTGGGTAATAAGCAACAACATGCTAAAAATGAAAGTGATCCGGTTAATGGTTCATGAGATATAACTCAAAGAGGAAAGTATGTACAATTTAATTAATATGTACTAAGTGACCTTGGCATTGGTCAATTGACCCTGGGTCAAGGTGATGTGAAGCCTTTGAGTCACAAGTAACAACATGCTAAAATATAAAAGTGATCCGGTTAATGATTCAATATATATACCTCGGACAGGAAAGCATGTACAATGTAATAAAATATATCAAGTGACTTAGACCTTTGTCACATGACCTTGGCTCAACGTGATGTGAAACATTTCAGTCATAAGCAAAAAGGTGATATGTAATTTTTCATTCATAAGCAACAATATACCAAAATATAAAAGTGATTGGGCAAATGGTTCAGACGATATAATCCGGACACGATATAATCCGGACAGACGGACGGGCCGGAGGCAAAATCAATATGTCTCCTTACCGTTGGAGAGAGAAAGGATTATCAAAGGAGATGAGAAGAGGTATTTGAGTCATTAAGCATCTCTTGTTTGCTTGGAACACCC
This sequence comes from Pinctada imbricata, assembly GCA_033119305.1. Lineage (NCBI taxonomy): Eukaryota > Metazoa > Mollusca > Bivalvia > Pterioida > Pteriidae > Pinctada > Pinctada imbricata. The sequence goes on from VSWD01000003.1 coordinate 62,718,103, forward strand.
GTCATTTGAGCCCTACAGAGAAAAAAAAAGAATCAGTGAACATTGAATCACCTTCCATAATGCACTTTCTGACTTCGTCCACTTCATACCTTAGTCCCATACTATTAGGGTATACATAGACTGAGGGATCCTCTGGTTCCAGAGGACAAGTCATCTTACCTGACGGTAACAGAACCTCCGTGGGACATCAGAAATAGTCAGAAAGCTGTACAGAAATATAAAGGATATTATAAATGATAAACACAGGACGCACACATGTTAATATAATTATTAAATTTCTCTGATAATAGGGAAGACATTTGGGCTAATGTTATATTATACTCAATCAGTTCATCTTGATATGATATTGTTGTAAGTAGTTTACGCCATCGTTTATATTCATAATGGTTTTATTTTCAATACTGATTTCAAGGACAAACAACTTTATCATTAGTCTCATTCAATTGTGTTTTGATGCCTCCCGTAATCAGAGAGAATATAGTTTTTGGTATATCCGTCCGTCCGTCTGTTTATTTGTTTGTCTGCAAAAACTTCAACCTTGTCAATAACTTTTGAATGGTTAGTGATGGTGCTATCATAATTCACATGTGTATTTCTAGGGACAAGACCTTTTGAAGTTTGACCTACTTTCGAAAATTTTAAAGCCATAATTATTGCTAAAATGCTAAGCGATAGGGCTTTCATATTTCACATATGGACTTTAGCAAGACCTTTCCATGGTTACCAAATTCGACCTTGTGACCTTCCTACAAGCAGGTTGTAGAAATTCCTATGGGTATTAACTGTGCGCCTCTTGTTGCAGATTTATTTCTATACACTTATGAAAAAGAATTTATCCAAAATCTTCAAAAGCAGAGAAAATTTGATGATCTGAAATGTTTCAATAATACTTCTAGGTATCTGGATGATATTCTAACCATTGACAATCCTGCTTTTGAATTATATAAGAATGAAATTTATCCACAAGAATTAACATTTAACAAGGCAAACCTTTCAAATACAGAAACATCGTTTTTGGACCTAAATATATAAATTCTAGACGGAAAGATTCATACAAGTGTATATGACAAAAGGGATGATATTGGATTCAACATAGTAAATTTCCCCTGGCTTGACGGTGATGTTCCAAGATTACAGTCATACGACATTTAAATATCACAGCTCATCCGGTACGCTAGACCATGTACTGATATTTTGGATTTTCACAGTAGAAATTTACAAATTACCAAAAAACTTTAGGTCAAGGTTTCCGCTTTCATAAACTAGTTAAGACTTTCTGGAAATTTTACAAAAATTACAGTCAACTTCTTTTAAATTTCGGATCTATACACGCTACAGAGTATATTACTTTGGGTATTACACAACCGGTCTTTTATGGTGATATGATAAACAAAATAAGAAGGATCAAAGATAGGCAGCATAACCATCGAAAATGCGTCAGAATCATCAAACGCCTTTTATACCGTGGATATGATCCTAATGTCACCAGACGGACATTAGGCTTGGTACTTGACCAATCTATAGTCTTGTACAAGCGCATCCTTGAGACTTGCACTCTGACTGACTGTGACGACGATACTCCATGATGGGCCCTGTCCAAACATCTTTAGAGAAGACAGGGCCCCGACCACCTGTACTCTCTGAATGTCAGTCGGACTCCACGGGTGATTACATACATGAGCTCGCTATAGCCGGCAGAGCACGGACTGTATTACGCATGCCCACTTTTTTAATCCATTTACATATTCATCTGTGTTTCCGGGGCCTCTACGTTTCACGGTCTTATTTGTGTGATGTCATCTTACAGTGAGGAGGTTGTTTTACACCACAATTGTACGTTCTTCGAGACCTCTGGATAATTGGAGAAGTGAGAGGGTTGTGCGCACGTAATCCAGGATAACCACACCATTTGCTACTTGCGTGACAAATGGCCGTCCAAAGTCGGCAACGGTTGCCCATTGGTCTCGTCGGTTGAATGTTGTCTTTTGTGTTTGATGATTACATGTCGCGTGTCTCTTTTCCGTCTCGTGCTGTACTCGTCTTTTCTGTTTTTGCATCGGCTGTTTTGGTGTTCTGCTGTTGATGCTGCAACGGGGTCTTGGAGATTACCTCCCTTCTTGACCTTAAAATATGAAGTACTTTTCAGCTGTTTTACAAACAAAGATGCCAACGTTAGCATTCGTGTTTAACACACACATGTTTATTATTTTTTTTTATTTCTTTCATGCTTTAATTGTGTTTTCGCCGTTTTTGGCATGTAATTATTCTCTTTTTTATCTTTTATCATATTGAATTCCCTTTGCATGTATTTGCACACATGCTTGGGTATCCCTTATTCACATACCTGTATGCAGCCCTTGGTTCCGTACACTACAGCGCCATTAAGGATTTGACATTTCCCACTGTAAGATAAACTAGCCTTGACTCCGTTGTCATAGGAAAGAATGATGCATCCATCTTCATCTGCACCTTTTTTTATGAATTAGATTAAAATATCATAAGAATATACTAGATTTTTTTCTATATCCATCGTACAACTTTCTAAAATTGCTTTGAAACTAGAAAATAGAAAAAAATATTAGGTAATTGTGAAAAGATTATGTTACGTAACACATTCTTATACCTTTTCAGACATGACTTTCACAGCCTTTGGTCACATTACATGATTTAGAATGAGTATCACTAACGTGCATGTCTGGTCCATGCTGCAAATTCATCTGTTCATAAATGATGCTATTCAATTTGAAGACGTTTAACATTAGTATCACTTCGTAAGTGTCATTGCTGGTAGACCAAGAGTCCCTGAGGGCACATGAAGCCAAGTTCGATCAACTTCAGTTGATCGTTTCTGCAACTAGGTGTTGTTGGAGATCCCCTCCTTTCTTTCAAAGCATTCGAAAATTTCTATTATCAAAATTTCTTGAGATTTCAAAAACGCGGGTTCTATAACATCAAATCCCACCCATCCTGTTAAGTCTTTAGGTACCTTATTTGACATAACATTCACAGTCTTGGGCTATATCACATTATTTAGAATGAGAATCAATGACGAGGGTTGAGTATCCGAAACGTGCATGTATGGTCTATGCTTTTATCTGTTAAGAAATGATGCTATTGAATTTAAAGACTTTTAACGTGTATATAACTACCGATTTATTTAATTGTTTGTATTCTTTATCTAAGAATGACTAGAAGAGTTTCTCTCCACTCCCTGTGAGAGACAGATAGATATAAAATATCACCCTGCGTTCTCACTATTGCTTTGCCATAGTTCAAATTATTTTGCTATAATAGCGATTGCAATAGAATCAGAACAACCGGATTCGCAAGCAAACGGAAAAATTATTCCTTCACGTGGTACTGGATTTAAATACATGTGATATTCAGAATATAAGATACACCGATGAATACCCATCCATACCTTTTTGTCCTAATGTCCCGACAGCCGTCACTGAGCTCGGTTTCTTATTCTCAAAAATCCAGTTAGCGAACTGTACTGTATATATACCAATGAGAGGAAGTGTACTAAACCCATTATAAGCCTTCCATATTGGATGTTCACAAATAGGGAAACAGAATGCTGCAGTTACCAACTGGACATCCCCGATATTTCCACTTCTGATCTCATCCCTTATTTTCTTGTATATGGGTAACGCTCTACTCCATACCGCCTGCAGCAACGAAATATATCGTATCAATATTCTGTCAAAACATATAGTGTTTGATTAAATATAGAGTAATCTCTCTTGACTTGATGTACTGCAGTATTACAGTAGTTTTTGGCGTACAGCTATCAAAAATTTTGTGACTCGGCAGTGACTCACCGGTGGTAATTATTATTGTTATGAATTTTGTTTTTGAATCTGTATTTGAAAGAAGGGAGGATATTTCGAACAAGACCCTTTTAACGTACACCAAAACATCCGATGCGAAAAGACGAGCACGGCAAAAGAAAGGGGGGATGTCCAACAATACCTGATTGCAATACCAACAGCAAAACCCCAAAACACCCATGCTAAATCACAAAGCAGACACGCACTGAAAGAGACACAAATGGTACAAGAAACTCTAGATCACGTTTAAACATCAAACAGAAATGACTACACCTAAACCAACGAGACCAATGGACAATTTGTGCCGACTTAAGACAGCCATCAGCCACGTCAATAGCAAAGAGTGTTGTTATCCGCAGCAAGAGACGAAAGAGAGACATACGACATAGAAACATCAAACACAAAAGACTAAACGTAAACCATTGAGAAAAGTGGCTTACCGGTGCCGATTTAGGACAGTCAATTGCTACACAAGAGGCAACTCGCGATGTTATCCGGATTACGCACAAAACTCAAACTTTTTCGGTAACCAAAATATCTCAAGTGACGCACAATTGTAGTGTTAAACAACATACTCACCGTTGGACGACAAAACAAACAAGACCGTAAAATGCAGGGGCCCAAGCAACATAGATGGATATATTAATGGATATAAAAGGGAAGGATGAGGCGTACGTACTGCAGTCCCTGCCCTGCCGACTGTAACAAGATACATGTTATCACCCTAGGATTACGACTGACATTTCGAAAGGACAGTGGGTAGGGCCCTGTCTTCTACAAAGAGGTTTGGACAGGGCCTGTCTGGTCCACTTTGCCAATTTATCTGTTCTTAAATGATGCTATTCCATTTGAAGACGTTTACATAGGGTCCCGTCGTCACGGTCAGTCAGAGTGCAATTCTTAAGAATGCGCTGGTACAAGACTGTAGCTTGTTCAAGTTCAAAGCCTAGAGTCCATCTGGTGACATAAGAATTATATCCACGGTATAAAAGACATAACAAAATGTATATACTAAATGACGGTAATCTAGGAACATCGCCGTCAAGCCAGGGAAAAATGACTATGTTGAATTCAATATGAACTGATTTGTCATATACATATATACATTAATCTTTCCGTTTACAATTTTGATATTTATGTCAAAAATGGTGTTCCTGTGTTTTTACAACATTGGATGTTGCATCATCCACTGCAAAACTCCAAAACACCCAATTTGTTAAAGGCTGCAGATGGAGAAGTGGGTACAATACATCTACGGGATCTCAATTTGCCTTGCTACGTGTTGAATTATTGTGGATAATTTTCATTCATATATGATTCAAAAGCAGGATTGTCAATAATCAGAATATTATCCAGGTACGTAGAAGTGTTATTGAAACATTTCAAATCATCAAAATTTCTTTGTCTTTGAAAATTTAGATAAATTCTTTTTCGTAAGCCTCAATAGAAGAAATCTGCTACGAGATGCGCACAGTAAGTATCAATTGGAATCCCCACAACTTGCTTGTATAGATCCTCTCTAAATCTCCAAAAAGCATTTTTGGTCATTATAATTTTCATACTTTTTGGTCATATTACATTGTTTAGACTGAGGATCACTGACGAGGGTTTAGTACCCGAAACGTGCATGTCTGGTCCATGCTGTAAATTTATCAGGTTTGAAATGATGCTATTGAATTTAAAGACGTTAAACATTTGAACTACTTGGTGAGTGTCACTGCTGGTGGACCAAGAGTCTCCGAGGGCACATGTAGCCAAGTTCGATCAACTTTGGTTGATCGTCTGTCGTTTCAACGCATTTCAAATTTTCTGTTACAAAATTCCTTGAAATTTCCAAAACGTGTGTCCTGTAGCATCATATCCCACCCATTCTACTACGTCTTTTGGTACATTTTTGGTCATTATAATTTTCATACTTTTTGGTCATATTACATTGTTTAGACTGAGGATCACTGACGAGGGTTTAGTACCCGAAACGTACATGTCTGGTCCATGCTGTAAATTTATCAGGTTTGAAATGATGCTATTGAATTTAAAGACGTTAAACATTTGAACTACTTGGTGAGTGTCACTGCTGGTGGACCAAGAGTCCCCGAGGGCACATATAGCCAAGTTCGATCAACTTTGGTTGATCGTCTGTCTTTTCAACGCATTTGAAATTTTCTGTTACAAAATTCCTTGAAATTTCTAAAACGTGGGTCCTGTAGCATCATATCCCACCCATTCTACTACGTCTTTTGGTACATTTTTGGTCATTATAATTTTCATACTTTTTGGTCATATTACATTGTTTAGACTGAGAATCACTGACGAGGGTTTAGTACCCGAAACGTGCATGTCTGGTCCATGCTGTAAATTTATCAGGTTTGAAATGATGCTATTGAATTTAAAGACGTTAAACATCTAACATAAATGTTGTCCAAGAGGAAGGGCAGGACATTACACAGGTCAATACATGTATATGACTTTTCATAAATTTGTAGTCTGTTGGGTAAAAGAAACCCTTTGATTTAAGTATACAAATGCAAGTTTCTTCTGTCGACCAAAACGCCATTTAATTAGTTTCGATAATCGATCATTAATTTTGTAAGGAAGTGTGGTGTTCATACAGTATTAGAGAAATCGTTCCTGATTAGAACAGGTTCACAATATTTAGACACGTGTTCCTCAATAGCCGTAAGCGCTGAAGTCAGATTTCTAGTCAAAATGAAGTGGATGATTTGCTAGAAGTTATCTTGATCATTTGTGCAAAAAAAAAACAGTCCTGGAACACACACAATGAAAATTAACAACTAACTAACAGCTCTGTATACGTTTATAATTCATTGAATTTTAGGGAGAAGAAATAAATAACGCTTTATAACTTATGTTCGATCCCATTATATAAAATATAATGAAATATAATATATTTCTATGATAGACTAAATTTCGCACAGGTAGACATTGTAGAAACATATTTGTGTATGAATACAGGAAGTTGTAAAATTCGGATCAATTTAAATGAAAAGGATAGATAAAGATATTTAGATTGATATATTTAAGGATGGCAATTACATGATCATATTGAAACAAAATGCAATAGAAAACAGTTACGAGTAATGGGCGAGTCATTCCAATCGTTTTTTGTTAATGGGAGAAGCGATACCAACAGATTAATGCTCATTATAGAAAGGATGGTCTGAATATCTAGAGTTTCCCTCCTTTCTTTGGTACAATACATGAGCGAAAAGAGAGTAAAGGATGACATTATGAAACAACAAAAAAAAATCAAATTTAATTAATGTCAGGGTATGCTCTGACTCCTCTAGATTTCATATGTGCTAAAATAAGTACGTATACTATACAAAATGCCACATTTCATTGATAACGGTGAAATCAATTATCAAGGGAGTGCACTTCATCGTGATCATAGCAAGACTTTAAAGAATTCGATTTGGTTTAAATTGTCCGTCATTTTGGGAGAACGATATTAACTTTACCTTACACTTTTGCTACTAAAGAGTGCACACTAGTTCACAAATTCATATTTTGTGTTAGTTTCGATTTACCTCCATGAAAAACCTGTTGTTCTCTTTGGCCACTCGAAACACTTCTTTCACCTGCTCGGTGTTTACACAAAGTGGTTTTTCACACAGCACATGTTTTCCTGCCTCAAGCATGCGCTTGGAAAGAGTCAGGTGATTGGTGAACCATGTCCCTATATATGCTACATGTATATCTGAAAAGAAGTTGAGAAATTTTAACATACCGAACATAAAATCTTATATTAACAAATCGAGAAATACGGAAGCATAGTCGGAAAAACACTTATGAATTAATTTAAAAAACTATAGAAATAAAAAAATAATTAAACCCTGTATTTTGTAAATGTACAATAACACACGGAAAATATATACGTATAGAAATATAGAGATACATGTACATAGTAGTGGACAAACATTGAAACAAAAATTGAAACATATTCTTTTTAAATGTCAAAAAGATAAATCGCATTAAATGAAGATAACCTGAGAGAAAATATAGTCGAATCAATTCGTTTAAATGTTTCCCGTAGGTTCTTATTGGTTTCCATAGTGATAAATAAGATGGTTTCGAATCCTTAACAATTAAACATCAATGTGATGCAATAAGGAACACTTTATTGGCATCACTTTTAATTCATTAAATTATAGGGATGAAAAGTGATATGTTCCCAACCTGTACAGACCTATATCTTTATCCGTTGCTAAATCCTCGTAACTGCCATACGACCTTTCAATATTGTGATTTTGTGCAAATTCCTTAGCTCGATCAGCTGATGATGATGCAATCGCTAAGATCTTTATTTATTGAAAATGAATGAAAAGTTAATTATAATCAAAGACTGATCCCTTGGATAAATTAATACAAAAGGAAATACATTGCAAATTAATGTATCAAGACAGCATACTGCAAGGTGCAAGCTTGTCTTCCCTTTTTTGATAATTACAAACTGGTTTTTAGTATGTTTTGTTTCATTTGATAGGTCATGAAAATTTATATTTTTCAAATAGAAAAACAAATATCAATAGGCAGACAAAAATAAAGTCAGAAGAACAGAAATAATAGCAAACAGACAAAATTTGAAAAAAACTGACATACAGAAGGTATTAATGAGTTAAAGAAGATTCTGACGATAATCACAACAGCACTCACAATAAAGCACAAAATTGAGCATCGACGGACCCCTAGCAAGCTAGAGGAGGGACCAGGTGCCCGGGAGTAGTAAGCATCCCCTGTTGGCTAGTCGCACCCGCCGTCGATGTCTAAGCACGAAAATGAAAACAATATATAAGATTCATGCACTGTCTGACGTTATTTCTTTACCGAAAGTGCTATGGCGACAATGTCAGGGAAATATATTCAAAACACTTACTGTCAAACCCCTCGCGGGGAACTTTTTTACGAGCTCCACGCGGCAAACTGCATAAGTGTGACACAAATGAGTTAAAGAAGATCCTGACAATTATCTCAACAGCACTCACAATAAAGCACAAAATTTAGCATCGACGGACCCCTAGCAAGCTAGAGATGGGACCAGGTGCCCGGGAGGAGTAAGTATAAAAAGAAGGGAGGAGATCTCCAACAAGACCCCGTTGCAGCATCAACAGTAAAACACCAAAACACCCGATGCAAAAACACAAAAGACGAGTACAGCAAGAGACGGAAAAGAGACACACGACATGTAAACATCAAACACAAAAGACTACACATAAACCGACGAGACTAATGGGTAACCGGTGCCGACTTTGGACGGCCATCTGTCACGCAAGTAGCAAATGGTGTGGTTATCCTGGATTACGTGCGCACAACCCTTTCACTTCTCCAATTACCCAGAGGTCTCGAAGAACGTACAATTGTGGTGTAAAACAACCTCCTCACTGTAAGATGACATCACACAAACAATACCGCAAAAAGCAGAGGCCCCTGAGACACAGATGAATATGTAAATGGATATAAAAAGAGGGCATGCGTAATACAGTCCGTGCTCTGCCGGCTGTAGCGAGCTCATGTATGTTATCACCCGAGGAGTCCGACTGACATTCAGAGAGGACAGGTGGTCGGGGCCCTGTCTTCTCTAAAGAGGTTTGGACAGGGCCCGTCATGGAGTCCCGTCGTCACAGTCAGTCAGAGTGCAAGTCTCAAGGATGCGCTTGTACAAGACTGTAGATTGGTCAAGTACCAAGCCTAGTGTCCGTCTGGTGACATTAGGATCATATCCACGGTATAAAAGGCGTTTGATGATTCTGACGCATTTTCGATGGTTATGCTGCCTACCTTTGATCCTTTTTATTTTGTTTATCATATCACCATAAAAGACAGGTTGTGTAATACCCATAGTAATGTACTCTGTTGCATGTATAGATCCGAATTTTAAAAGAAGTTGACTGTAATTTTTGTAAAATTTCCAGAAAGTCTTAACTAGTTTATGAAAGCGGAAACCTTGACCTAAAAGTTTTTTGGTAATTTGTAAATTTCTACTGTGAAAATCCAAAATATCAGTACATGCTCTAGCGTACCGGATGAGCTGTGATATGTAAATGCCGTATGACGGTAATCTTGGAACATCACCGTCAAGCCAAGGGAAATTTACTATGTTGAATCCAATATCATCCCTTTTGTCATATACACTTGTATGAATCGTTCCGTTTACAATTTTGATATTTAGGTCCAAAAAGGGTGTTTCTGTATTTGAAAGGTTTGCCTTGTTAAGGGTTAATTCTTGTGGATAAATTTCATTCTTATATAATTCAAAAGCAGGATTGTCAATGGTTAGAATATCATCCAGATACCTAGAAGTATTATTGAAACATTTCAGCTCATCAAATTTTCTTTGCTTTTGAAGATTTTGGATAAATTCTTTTTCATAAGTGTATAGAAATAAATCTGCAACAAGAGACGCACAGTTAGTACCCATAGGAATTCCTACAACCTGCTTGTATAGATCCTCACCAAATCTAACATAAATATTGTCCAAGAGGAAGGACAAGGCATTACACAGGTCACTACATGTCCATGATTTGTATGATTTGTAGTCTGTCGAGGAAAAGAAACCCTTCGATTCAGATGTACAAATGTAAGTTTTTCGCTCTCGATCAAAACACCATTTAATGAGATTAGATAATCGATCATTAATTTTGTCATGAGGAAGTGTGGTGTACATATTAGAGAAGTCGTATGAAGAAATCGTATTGGCTTGGAAATTTCCAGATTTCATTTTTTCAGTCACATCCCCTGAATTCTTAATTGACCAAAATAAATTTACATCGTTCCTGTTTAGAACCGTTTCACAATAACTAGTTATGTGTTCTTTAATAGCAGTAAGTGCTGACGTCAGATTTCTAGACAAAATTGTAGTGGAGCAGTTACTAGAATTAGCAATAAATCGAAATTTGTAAGGAGACTTGTGCAGTTTCGGTATGCAATATAGTGTTGGGAGATCCAATTTAGAAATAGAGATATTGAATGAAGACAGTTCAGTGTTATGCTTGCCTAAAATGTTAGATGCACTTTCATTGCTTTTGATATATGTATTAGTAGACGAAAGTTCCGAAATCAAAGTTGATATGTAGTAACGTTTTCAAATGATAATGGTGTTGTTGGCTGCTTTATCAGCTGGTGCAAAGACATATTTTTCATGTAATTTACTTAGTTTGGATTTGAAATATCTTTCTGATTTGGAACGTGGATTTTGAAAAAGATGAGGGTTTTTATGGAAGTTATCTATTCGAATATCCGTTATATCTAAAATGAGGTTTTTCCAGTCATTCAGAGCATGCGGTTCGACTCCTTCTGATTTACACCATCTTTTCGTATAATTATCTAAGGCTTCCGTTAGCACTTCACGGCATTTGACAAAATCTATCTTGGATGGGATTCTATACTTAGGTCCTTTTTTTAGAAGACCACGGAGATGTCTGTCTTGGATAATTGAAAAGTCACCTGTAACAACATGGCCAGCTGGTTTGTAGAGATATTTAGAAGTTGCACATTCTCAAGAAGCAGGACACGATTCAAGTATGTCAGGATCCGTTGTAACTTTATTATAGTTAAAAACAAAGTTTCGAATAGGTTTCTTGTACTTATAACAAATAAGAGGTGGCTCTAAATTTTCAAAATATTGAGGAATGGTACTTTGTACGCGATGATCCCGAAAAATATTAGAGATGTTTAGAAGATCAAAACCTTTGTTAATAAACGGGATTTTTTATGAATCGTCTTTTCGGTGAGGTGTTTTTCACAATAGGATAAAGTTTATACTGTGCGAATGAGACAATGATATTAAGTCTGAATCAGTCAGTGTTTCTTAAGAATGCAACCTCTGCTTCATCCAAGATAGATTTCAAGTGCATAACTGGTATTGACGACAGAGCATGTAACAGCTCATGTCTTCCGCCATTGCGTGCTATGGTAAGTAAATCGTTGAGAGAGCGGTATATTCTGGATCGTTTTCTTTTTTGTCTGTTTCGTCTTTTCCCGTGTTACCTGTATTTCCTTTTAGTGTTTGGGCGAATTGAAAAGATGTTGATACTGGTAGAAGCTGAGGAAATATTTCCTTGTCCATAAATTTGATCGTTTAAACCAAGAGGGTACGCAGTCTGAAGTTTGGTGATCCAGGCAAGTTCAGCTTGTAATCGGCGTTTTATAAGTTATATACGATCATTTTCAATGAATAATATAGAAGGTTTGATAACCCCACCTCATGTTCAGCCGTTGGTAAGGTTCTCAATGCATGACAAAAAACACTACTTATGTTGCCCGCTCCGCATATTCCCCACTTCAGCTTCATCTTTCATATATGTATTGTATAATGCTGAGCTCTTACCAATCAGTTGTGTTGCTTTAACTCAGACGTCCTAGTCAAGAGACAACGGAACGTAGTGACAATTTAAAGTGAACTTTGTATTTTGACGACTACAATTAAGTTGATACATATTATGCAGCGTTTTATGAATTGTGTAATGCACTGAAATTGCTTATAAAGCTGTACATAGAGTGGTATTTTTGGTTATGCAACGGGGTCATATTCTGCGTATATACAATGTGGTAACCGTATCATAAATAAAAACGTTATGTAATGGCTACGGTATTCAACTCATATGCTAAATATTCCAAAAGTTTCTGCAATTATGCGTCGTAAAACGAATGAAAATCACCTACACGTCAACAAACTAGCGCCGTATACGTCGATGTCTAGATGTCTTTCATTATTATTCTTAATCAGATACATATGTAAAAGGTGAAGACATTAGTTAGGGTCTTCATCAAGAAAGAATTCCAAAAAAACATTTCTATGTTAAACGTCTTTTATATCATCATTTAAGAACTTATGAATTTGCAGCATGGACCAGACATGCACGTTTCTGGTACTTAACCATTGTCAGTTATGCTCAATCTAAACAATGTAATATGAAGAACATGTCCATCTTCACAGATGCTGTATACATACTAACAGATGAAAACATTTCATTGTCGATGTTGGTGATAAGTATTTCTGTTTTCGTGAATTTGATAATTTAAGAAAAATTACCACTTAAGAATCAATGCATGTGTCGCGCTGCGTCAAAGATAAATATTAGATTGAGATGTTTGTTTCAACGCACATTGTTTAAGTAACCTTTGATTACTTTAGATTATCAAAATGACTGCAAAGTTGTTCTCATTGTTCTTTTAACATTTCTAATTCAGGGGGGCTAAATACTAATGAAGAATTCGTAAACGAGGATTTTAATACTTCTAAAATGTTAAAAATGGATACAAAAATATTACATTTTCTTAAATATCTCCCTTAATTTTCGTCGTATGTCTAAATTTGATATCCCATTCGCTAATACGTTCTAATCGAACTCTCGCTAGCATATTGTGATGTCCTGTATCGGTGTAATTCAACCTACAAAGCTGCAGAAGTACCGAGTTCTGATTGTCCAGACTAGATAAGGAGATCACCAAAATGAAAACGTTGCAGTGATTATGTACAGAGGGATATACATGAGAAAAAAGATAACCAGAAGGACAATACGCGAACAATAACATCACATTAGGAAAACATATATGAACGCGTGAATAATTATAGGTGGCGCCACTCAGATGAATGCAAAATTTTTAGGAAACTTGAAACTCATGCATGCTATCACCTCGAGGAATCCGACCAAAAATTCGAAAAGAACAGGCTGTTGGGGCTCTGTCAGTTCTGAAGAGGTTTGGACAGGGCACATCATGGAGTTCTGTCGTCACAGTCAGTCAGTGAGCAATTCTTAAGAAAGCTGTTACAATACTTTAGATTGGTCAAGTACCAAGGCAAGAGTCATTCTGGTTACATCCTTAAGAAATCGGCTTTATTAAGATCCTATCTTACCATTTTGTATTTATTACCATTTTTCGCGATCAGATGTATATTTCAATACTAAAGAGACTAATTCCATGACAAAGTTTCTCATTTTTTGTCATGATAGGACGTCCAATGTCATTGACATCATCTAAATAGGCCAAAAAATCAACAAATAGACCGTCGAAGCAATATTCTGATGCACATTTGCCAACTTTCGGTCACGTTTTAGCAAAACTGGTATGATCTATGTTCAATATTTTAATATGGATTCTCTGTAAAAACCTAAAACAGCTGGCCACGGCATGTCATGGATTTTGATGAAACTTTCTGTAATTATCATACTTAATGTAAAAACAATGAAAACAAACCATATTGTTATATTTGAACAACGGTTGCCATGGTAACGGGGTCAATCTTTTTGACACCCCATAAATATGAGAGATAAGACATATTGTGGCATTCTGTTGCCATGGAAACCATGGTCAAAATTTACTTTATGAACACAAAAACTTTTCTTTGTAAGTTTAACTCTGACAAGAATAACTTTTTCGGGGGAGGGGGTTATCAGGTAGTTGTTGATATTCAGTCAAAATATGTGTAAATTTAGCAAAAATAAGGTCTAATTTTAGGGTCATTTTTGGCCTGTTTTTTATTATTTTGAAGGTTGAAAACCATTATTCGGTGAATGTTATGGGTATTCAACATCACCTTGCCAAAATAAATGTCTATAGCTGGAAAAAATCAAGAAATAAAATCTATGGTGAAACTCACCATTTTGTCATGAATGCCAATCAAAATCCGTTGCTATAGCAACTTGGAATCCATATTACCATATACCGCATATTTAAAAACATTGTTTTTCCTCATGTTTGAGTCCTATGATTATGAAATAGCATACCAGTATACAAATTATATTTATCATTATCAATTGACCTTCAAATCATTTCAAGGTCATCTGTCCAAATCTCAAGGTCATTTCTAAATTTAGACTAAAATTAAGACAAAAATCAGGATTTCCAATTAATTTAAATTGATTTCTCTTACTTATTTCATTAGATATTTTTTATTTTAAATATTTACAGTTGAACAACCGATCAAAAGAAGTAGAATTCATCACAATTTTGTTAAATTGTATTTCACTTCTTTGTATGACATACTTTCAAAAGAGCATAAAATTGCGATTTTCTAAAATTTTCTCGTAAAATATGTGACATTTTTTGGGGTCTTCATTGGACTCTGATAAATGTGATACTCATCCCAACAAATAATACATTTATCATACTTTTACTGATAATTGATTGTTATGCCAAGGTTTCATACTGTTTACTGTTAATCGTGTCTCTTTTAAGTGAAAACCCACAAAATTTGGCCTGAAAATAGCATATATTTTTAAATGACCTTGAAAATTGAGCAAATGACCTTGACATTTTCTCAAGGTCATGATAGCATCAAACGGTCTTTAATACATCTACATACCAAGTTTTGTAACAATAGCAGGCATACATCTGTAGAAATTAGCTTTTTACTTATGACAGGTATTTACACTTTCGTACCAAATGTTACCATGGTAACCTATTTCAAAGGCATGTAAATAGAAAAATCTCACTTCTAGATAAATTTCCTTCGATTCCCATGAAGTCCTAGGATAATACTCTTCAGAAAATAGTCAACTGTATTTCAAATCTTGTGCAATTGCATTATTACTCTTGTCAAAAGTAAGTAAAATATAGGTAAAATAAGGCCTAAATTGGCCAAAAATGGCTCATTTTTAATAAGCAATTTTTCTTGAAATTGAAGTGAATTTACATGACACACAGAAAGAAGGAGCATCGAAAAATCAAATTTTATCAACTTAAGAGGATTTAAATAATCTTTTCGGAAAATTACATATACATTCAACATTTGTTTCCATGGTAACGGGATGCATAAAAATGCCTTGTTTAAAGGTGTTTTTATACAAAACCTTGGTTACCATGGCAACGGAACGTCGGAGAAAAAAATGGAAGGTCAATTCGTTCTGGGGACATCATATTTACCTTATACACAAAAGATATCCAAAATCTGAGACATGTCGTGGCCAAACATGTCTGATTTTTTAGGTTTTTACATAGAGTCTATATTAAATGTTGTGGAAATACTTATGGCAATAGCTTAGCGAATGATAACTATGTTTACCTGGAAATAAAAAGCTACGTACATGTATGAGAAAGAAAAACATACGTACCCTCTCATCGAAGCGGATGTTTATACCTTATTTCTCCCACCCTAACAATATCGCGTTTAGTATTTAGGCCCCCTGTAATTACACGTACCGCAAATTTGAATCAAGGAATACATGTGACAGTTTTTGTTATATATATTTTTTTTAAATATATATTCTGGGTGTTAATGTACTATGTCATTTGTGCTTTCTGTTTATATGTATTTCAGCACTGCATTTCCCCTAGGACGTTCCACCCATTAGTGAATAGGGTATATTCCGGAAGCCGAATGGGTTTTTCCCGGGGTTTTTCGAATCGCTCTGCGTTTTACGTATAATGCCATATTATTCGGAAGACGAAATTTCGCGCATGTGTCAAATTGATATTTACATCCGTTCACTTTTGTGAAACTGCTTAGTAACGCCTCAGGGGCGCTCTCAGAAGCGTTACTTGAGCAAACTTTGAGACAAGGGCGGTGTACTAGTTGATTGAAGGTGATGAAACATAGGAAGGTGTCTAAAATGTAAAGTTAAGATCTCTAGCGAATTTGGAGGAAAAATCGAAGCGACAGGAGAGTTACACACCTCCTTTATTTATCTCTTTCTTTTCTCCATAGCCGTTTTAGCCATAATTCTGAGAAAGAACAAGTGATTGTTGAAACGATCATATCTGCAGGCACCTGTGATCATTTCCGAAGAAAAATATAGAAGGCATGATATCCCCACCTCATGTTCTGCCGTTGGTAAGGTTCTCAATGTATGGAAAAATTCACTACTTATGCTGCCCGCTCCTCATATCCCCCAGTTCAAATTCAACTTTCATATATGTATTGTCTTATGCTTTGCTCTTACAGTTGTGTTGGTATAACTCCGATGTGGCATAGTGTAAAATCTGGATTGGATTCGATTGGACTGGACGATTGAATTGGACTGACAATTTGAATTGGATTATTGGATTGGACGAACATTTCAAAAACTTTAATCATTCAATTATCTTGCTTTTGAATGTTATCTGACTAAGAACAAATAATAGAAAGACGGAGCGTCACAGAAATTTAAATTTCTTTTGCAGATCGACTTCTTACATGATACAAATTTAAAATACAGTAAAAAATGGGGTAATTAAAAGTTTTGAGTTTACCTAATGGCAGCACAATTACTTTAGTTACTTTTTCTGTGTAAGCACTAAAGTAATTGAGAAGAGGACCTACCTCTTCTTTGAAATATAGAATCTGAAAACAGGCTTATTGTATACAAGCTACAGATCAAAATAATTAACGACGGTATACCATGTATAGTACCGTGAAATTTCGCAACATGTACCATGTGTAATGTGCCCAATATTGGCGATAAGAAAAGAAATATTTGAAGCAGAGAAAGTAGGTCAAGGTCAACTCAAAATGCAAGATTGGTACATATACCATCTGTACTTTGCAGATCCCTGAAACGGAAAATGTGGGTCTAGATTAAATAATGAAATATTGTTATAGTATGACAGAGATGGATCTAACATGCAAGTGTAGTGCGCAGTAATGCGGAATGGCAATTTAATGCAGAATCAGAATGGAAAAAAGAAGGTCAAGGTCAAAATCATAAAAAATTGACCAAAGATCCCTCCAAAGTGCATGTTTGATGAATATAGCAATCGCTTATATTGGCTATTATAAACAAAATCATTCAAGAGGAAAAAGGAGGTCAGATGCAGTATCTGATGAATGGATTCAACTACGCAACCTTAGATTTTTCAGATTATTCACTTTGTGAAAGTTTGGTTACGTTTCACTTTTTCTTATACTGAGCTACCCCAAACTTCCTAATAGAGTCATTTCAATAGAAAATGTAGGTCAGATGCAGTATTCCAAGCATTGTGTTCAACTCAAAATCCCATAATGGATCACTTGTGCAAGTTTGGTCACCATTACATCAGTACTTTATCCTCTACTGATCTACCAAACTTCTTCATCAGACACAGACGTCGGGGTATAGCATAAGCTTAATCAGATTATAAAAAAATCATTTGTTCCTTGTTAAAAAACATTCAAAAGCAAGATAATTGAACGAGAACAGTTTTTGAAATGTTCGTCCAATCCAATAATCCAGTCTAATTTGTCAGTCCAATCCAATCGTACAATCCAATCCAATCAACATTTTACACTATGCCCTCCGATGTCCCAGTTTAGACTGAACTTTCTTTTATAAATGACAACTGAAGGGTATACACATTATGTAATTCACCGCGCTTTTTGACTTATGTTATGCACTGATAACTGCTGACAGCGATGTTTTAACGACAGTACATAGAGTGGTATTTTGGTTATGCAATGGGGTCATATTCTACTTGTATATACTGAAGTATCATATCGTTGATTTGTGAATAAATACATTATGTAATGTCCACGGTATTTAACTCACAAGCTGAATATTACAAAACTTGCTGCAATTATGCGTCGTAAATTGAATGAAAATCACCTACACGTCAATAAACTAGTGCAGTATACGTAGATGGCTTTCATTATAATAATTATTCTTTATTACAGATACAATGTACATACATATGTAAACCGTGTAGACATTTGTAATATTCTTCATGAAAAAAATAATTTCCGAAAACTTCGTTAGGCACGGTGCATTTGATATTCTTGGGGGGGGGGGGGGGGGGGGGGGAGGGGGGGGGGGTTGGAGTAATTTTTTTTCTTGCAAAGTTGGAACAAGAAAACTTTTTTCTAACCTTAATGATGTGCAATATATTAAGAATGTTTGGAGGGGGATTGGAGCAAATGTTTTTTCTTGCAAAGTTGGAACAAGAAAACTTTTTTTCTAACCTTAATGATGTGCAATATATTAAGAATGTTTGTGTTTTATCTATAGAAACTCTTTATTTCAACTAAAAACTCTAAAATATTACTTAAGTTTTATGCAAAGAATTAATTCACTTCTAAACAGTGAGATAAAAGAATGTTACAAAATAAACCTTAGTGAAAAGATTAATAAAGTACAAGTAAGAGGGTCTAGACAAATTTTTGGATTTCAATTTGTAAATTGGTAAAGAACTGAAGTTCTCCTTCAAAGATTGTATACTGATTAAATTAGACTCTATGCTGATACATGTATCTATTAGTAGTAGTACCATTTCAACTAAAACGCATTCTTTTGATATTTTCAAATATGAACTTTGGCCAAAAAAAAATAATATTTTGAAAGAAAACTATGGCGAGCGAATTTTTTTTATACAAATTTCAAACTGTGGGCGAGTGAAGCGAGTCGACAAAATTTCAAGAATTTTAAGGAAAATTCTGTATAATGGTAATTCTTTAAATTTAGATTACTTGTAAAATCTACATTATTTTTCTCTGGTCCACCATAAGCAAATTAATTTTTTTCATCAAATGCAGAACCCCCCCCCCCCCCCCCGAGAATCAAATGGACCGTGCCTTAGATGTCTATATTTGAAATAAAGCCTGTGTTTGTGAAACACGAATGCCTCCGGTGGCATCTTTGTAAGTATAAAAACCATTTTCTGTCTATGCAAAGGTCAAGGTCAGGGTCAATTGGTTAAAATGTTTGTAATCGAAGGAAAAATCTCGTGGCAAGGAATACACATGCAAAATACAAATCCCTATCACTTACCATTCAAAATTTCTTCCCAATGTCAAAGTTTTTGTAAAATAGGTCAGAGGTCAAAGTCAAGTTCACAATCTTTGGAATCAATTGAAAGGTCTTAAAATAATGAATACACATGTGAAATATGAAAGTCCTATCAAAAGTTATGCTCAATGTTAAAGTTTTTGAGAAGTAGGTTGAATATCAAGGTCAGGAGGTCGAATATTTTGATATCAATGGAAAGGGGTCTTTTCACAAGGAATACGCAAGTGAAATATGAAAGCCCTATAACTTACCATTCAAAAGTTATGCCTAATGTAATGTTTTCGAAAAGTAGGTTAAAGGTCAAGGTCATCAAGTCAAATATTTTGGTTTTTGGTACCAATGGAAAGTCTTGTTACAAGGAATACACATGTAACATATGAAAGCCCCATCACTCATCATTCAAGTTATGCCCAATGCTAAAGTTTTGCAATGTAGGTCAAAGATCAAGGTCAGGACGTCAACATTTTGGTATCATTGAAAAGGGGTCTTTTCACAAGGAATACGCATGCGAAATATGAAAGCCCTATCAATTACCATTCGAAAGTTATGTCCAATGTTAAAGTTTTTGAAAAGTAGGTCAAATGTCAATGTCACGGTCACCAGGTTAAAGAATATGATTTTTGGTATCAATGGAAAGGTAAAGGTCTTGTCACAAGGAATACACATGTGAAATATGAAAGCCCTATTACTCATCATTCAAGAGTTATGCCCAATGTTAAAGTTTTTGAAAAGTAGGTCAAAGGTCAAGGTCAAGGTCACCAGGTAAAATATTTTGGTATCAATAGAAAGGTCTTGTCACAGGGTATACACATGTCAAATATGAAAGCCCTATCACTTACCATTCAAAAGCTATGCCCAACGTTAATGGTTTTGAAAAGTAGGCCTAAGGTCACTAGGTCAAAACTTTTGGTATCAAGGGAAAGGTTTTGTCACAAGGAATACACATGTGAATTATGAAAGCCTTATCACTTACATGTACCATTCAAAAGTTATGCCATTGTTAAAGCGTTTCAGACAAACAGGCCAAAAACTATGTGTCCCCGAATCTTTGATTCCGGGGTCATAACAAACGCAGCATGAAAAAGTTCCTAGAGGTCCATGCGTCTGTAAGCATGAGACTGGTATCTTGATGTTGTATACATGCTAACTGATGAAAGCATTTCATTGCCGATGTGCTTTTGGTGATAAGTATTTCTATTTTAGTGAATTTTAGAATAATATGAATTATGGCAAAGCCATTGTGAGGTCGCATATGAATTATAATTTCAATGATTTTTCACCATACATCATTGGATATTTTTTACTAAGTTAATAATAAACAAAATACATCTTTTTTACTTTATCAGTCTTACATTTTTTTTTCTTGAAAGCCCCCGAAGCTCGTAAAATATGGCAATATCCACCGTAAAAGGCTTATATTCAAGTAAAAAGCAAGTCGAAGTTTGATGCAATATAATATCTATTTGTACATTTTATAATGTTCATAACATGTTGACGTATATTTTCTATTTCCGTATAACAATTTATCTAAATGTCTAAAACGTTCTGCACCCAATGACGTATGAATAAAAGTTATAGGTTTACTATAGATGCATATCTACTACGAAACATTTTTTGTCTTTCTTTCTAGATTCTATTCTGATTATTTTCTTAACATTTTATTATTATTTATCTATTCTTTTCTTTTTTTTTTTTTGCAAATGATGTGCACGCAGTTGCGTACTTGCGTATGGGCAGCTACGCGCCCGACAATCAGTAAACATGAAATCGCAATGCTTAATTTTGAAAAATAAATGACAGATGAGAAGAGATCAAGTGATGTAATCTTAATCTATGTATAAAATTGTATTGCAAGTCCTTGGACCTTGACGAAAACCAAGGAAAAGAGAACTCGGACAAGAAAACTGTGAGCACAAGCCATTAAAATTAAAATAAAAAATAAAAGAATTTTACTTTTTTCTGAAGTATTTACATATTGTGCGATTTACATGTATCTAGATTATTCAATTCAATTAAACTTTTTTAGAATGTTTATTTTTCAAATTCAATTGGGTGATGAAATGTCAGTTGTCGTATCAGGAATATGTATACCCCCTCCCCTTGCACTCCCTTTTACTTTCACCGAAAAAAATAAAATAAAATTCAATATGTAGAAGAAAGAAAGCCTCCTTTCTTTTCGGCGCCGTCTATAGTGTTTTCAGCAACATATCGTTTTATGGGATGGCTTGAGAAAGGGGTTATAATACTTTTTAAAAAATCCAGTATAATATTAGTATCACAGGATTTCCCCTTCTGAATATGGTAAAACGTGATGTCTGAAGACAAAATTCATTCCTTTACCATAAAAGAGGGTGAAAGGGAGGGAGAGGAAGGGGCGGGAGGAGGGGTAGCGAGAGGGAGAGGAAGGGTGCGGGAGGGGGTATGGAAGGAGGAGATAAGGGACGGAGAGAGTAACCCCCTGTCTGTTACTCAACCCCATAAAAGGCAAGGAAGGGAGGGGGAGGAAGGGGGAAGGGAGGAAGCCTGGAGATGTAAGGAGAGGGGAGATGGGAGGAAGGGGCGGGACGGAAGAGAGAAGTATTCTGAGTAGAAATTCACCCCCTGTCACACCCCTTCCCCCACAATCACAATCAACCCCCCCTCTTTCTAAAAAAAATCTCAAGCCTTTACCCCTCCTCCTTTTTTGAATAACCATGGATCCACCTATGATTTTCCTCCAAGGGTAAAAATACCCAGCCTTATTTTATGCTTTTAACAGAGCCCAAGTTTGTGTTTACCTATTTGCACTAAAAAGAAGGGAGGAGATCTCCAACAAGACCCCGTTGCAGCATCAACAGTAAAACACCAAAACATCCGATGCAAAAACACAAAAGACGAGTACAGCATGAGACGGAAAAGAGACACACGACATGTAAACATCAAACACAAAAGACTACACATAAACCGACGAGATCAATGGATAACCGGTGCCGACTTTGGACGGCCATCTGTCACGCAAGTAGCAAATGGTGTGGTTATCCTGGATTACGTGCGCACTACCCTCTCACTTCTCCAATTACCCAGAGGTCTCGAAGAACGTACAATTGTAGTACTGTTAATGATGACGTAAGTTGTGACGCGTTGTGTACAGTATCGAAGGCAGCAGACATTTAGAAGTTTTTGTTGGGATTTACATTGCATAGATTTGTTGTAGATTCTACATGTAGATCTTATATATGTGGAGAGAAACCACATTATTCGATCTACAGGTATCAAAATATCAGCTGCAAATCATCCTCGAAAGCAGACTTTCTTTCTTCTACATACTGAATATTAATTTTACCGGTGAAAGCAAAAGGGAGTGCAAGGAGGGGGGAGGGTATACATATTCCTGATACAACGGACATTTCATCACCCAATAAAATATGAAAAATAAACATTTAAAAGTTTAATTGAATTGAATAATCAAGATGCATGTGAATCTTACAATATGTAAATACTTCAGAAAAAAGTAAAATTCTTTTTTTTTCTTTTTTTTTTATTTTAATGGTTTATGCCAAAGTTTTCTGGCCCAATTTCTCTTTTCCTCAGTTTTCGTCAAATCACTTGATCTCTTCTCATCTGTCATTTATGTTTCAAAATTAAGCATTGCGATTTCATGTTTTCTGATTGTTTTGTGACATCAAACTGGCCAACATGTGCCGATAGTTGTTTACCGCATTCACGAGTTATTATTTGCATGTTGTCGATCCAGAAATTTTCTGTAAAAATACCCCCTCTCCTGTAGATGATTATGGATTTCAAGAAAAAAAGGTAAGATTGATAAAATAAAAAAAGATGCTGGAAAAGAATAACAAGAACACAAATTGTATGACATATTTTGTTTATTATTCACTTAGTAAAAAGGTATTCAATGATGAATGGTGAAAAATCATTGAAATTATAATACATCTGCGTCATCACAATGGCTTTGCCATAATTAAGGATTCCGACTTTTCCGTCGGAATCCTTTCTGTTATTGTATTGTCTTTTCTTTATTCTTATTATTCTTATTATTATTATTCTTACCCCCAAGCCAATCCAGAGACGTTACAACAAAGTACCGCATCATATGATAAAATGGAAAGTATCATGTGAAAGAGCAAATAAAGATCTTAATTTAAAATTTTTTTCTTGTCGAAAAGTTCACATATGCCCCCGCTAGAGGTCATCAAAGTTAAAATCTTTAAAACCTTATAACTCCTACACTAAACGTGCGATTTGAATGAAATTTGTTTTATATTGTTCTTTGGGAAATTTGCAAACTTTTATACGCTTACATGCTCGATAAAATATTTACGGTTTTCGTGCTATTTTGAGTTGAAAATGGAACTTTAAATTGGCACAGTGCCAATTTCTACAGTTTTTGAGATTTTGAGTTGAAACTTGGATGGTAGGTTACTTATAGGCAGTCATTGATGATGACCTAGTTTCAAGGTCAAATTATGATTCTCAAGGTCACAACAAACTTTTGCCTATAGAACAAAGACTATTTGACCTTCAGAGTTCAAACTTCATACATATCATTGTTCAGTAAAGCTTTTTCACCTTGACCTTAAACCAAGGTCAAATTCTCATTCTCAAGGTCACAACAAACTTTAGTCTATAAAACAAAGATTATTTGACCTTGTGAGTTCAAACATTACACAAATATTCCTTGCATCAATCCCTTTCACCATGACCTTGACTCAAGGTCATTTGTTCGATTTCAAGGTCACAACCGACTTTGGTTGATTAGATATTGAGCTTTGCTTAGATTAAGATCAATTGTGATGAGAATGATCATAATACTTATCTTCTATTTATGACATTGGTTAAAGGACAAATAATCATTCTCAAAATCATAACAATCATTTACTCTTATAGAATTCACACTTTTTGTCATATACTATTTATTCTTCACACAAGTAGTCCTTCTTGTTTGAACTTAACATAGTATAAGAAAGATAACTCTTTTATTCTTGTTCTCTGTTTCTTTTTCTTTCTTAGTAGCATTACATATCTGTATTTTCATGTTGTCATTTTCTATTAATAGAAATTATCTCATTGCAAAATCATTGTGCAATTTTATTTTGAGAAAGAAATTGTAAAGGATATTGATATTGATAGAGCATGGAGTTTAAAGCTTTCGTTAACATGAAAGGTATTTTTATTTATTTTTTCCTTTTTTATTGAAAATGAATAAGAGTCCCAAATAAGACATATTAAGCTCTTTTGACTCATTTTCTGAAGTGAATAAGGTAATGAAGCAACTATTCATTTTTCCATCTTCTTTATTCGGATTTTAACACTTCTATTCCGAGGAAGATCTAATAAAGGAGGAATCCGTCTGTTGCTTGCAACAGTAGCCATCTAGTTATTCTTATTATTATTATTATTCTTACCCCCAAACCGTTCCGGACACTTTACAAAAAAGTACAGCATCATATGAAAAAATGGAAAGTAACATGTGAAAGGGCATATGAAGATCTTGAATGAAATTTTTTTTCTCGTCAATTGGTTCACATATGCCCCCGCTGGAGGTCATCAAAGGCCAAATCTTTAAACACTTATAACTCCTAAACTAACCGTCGGATTTGAACAAAATTTGTTTTATATTGTTTTTTGGGAAATTTGCAAACTTTTATACGCTTACATGCTCGATGAAATATTTACGGTTTTCGCGCTATTCAGAGTTGAAAATGGAACTTTAAATTGGCACAGTGCCAATTTCTACATTTTTTGAGATTTTGAGTTGAAACTTCTATGGTAGGTTACTTATAGGTAGACATTTATTGCTGACCTACTTTCAAGGTCAAATTTTGATTCTCAAGGTCACAACAAATTTTGGCCTATAGAGCAAAGACTACTTGATCTTCAGAGTTCAAACTTCATACATACTATCGTTTAGCAAAGCTCTTTCACCTTAACCTTGATCCAAGGTCAAATTTTGATTCTCAAGGTCACAACATACTTTTGCCTATAGAACAAAGATTATTTGACCTTCAGAGTTCAAACTTCATACATACTATCGTTTAGCAAAGCTCTTTCACCTTGACCATGACCCAAGGTCAAATTTTTATTAGCAAGGTCACAACAAAGTTTTGCCAATAGAATAAAGACTATTTGACCTTCAGAGTTCAAACTTCATACATATAATCGTTAAGCCACGCTCTTTCATTCTGACCTTGACCCAAGGTCAAATTTTGATTCTCAAGGTCACAACAAACTTTTGCCTATAGAATAAAGACTATTTGACCTTAAGAGTTCAAACTTAACACAAATATCCCTTGCATCAAGCCGTTTTACCTTGACCTTGACCCAAGGTCATTCGTTCGAATTCAAGGTCACAACATACTTTGGTTGATAAAATATTGAGGTTTGTTGGATTAAGATCAATCTTGAAAAGAATTACCTCAAATACTTATCTTTTTTCCGTGACCTTTATTCACAGTCAAATGATCATTCTCAGGGTCCTAACAAACTTACTCTTGTAGAATTAGCAGTTTTTGTCTTACGCTATTTCTTCTTCACACAAGTAGTCTTTCTTATTCGAACATAACATAAACAGGGATATGGTCATTATCCGTATTTCTCATAGTTTAAGAAACATAACTCTTTTACTCTTGTTCTCTGTTTTTTTTTTCTTAGTAGCATTACTTGGCTGTACTTTGATTCTATTGTCATTTTCTATTTATAGAAATGCTCTCATTGTAAAATCATTGTGCAATTCTGTTTTGAGATAGTAATTTTAAAGGATTTAGAATTGATAGATCATGGAGTATAAAACTTTCGTAAACATGAAAGGTATTTATTATCTTTTTGTTCTATTTTGTTGTTAAATAAATGAGAGTCCCAAATAAGACTAAAGCTGTTAAGACTCATTTGCTGAAGTGAATAAGGTACAAAAGCAACTATTCATTTTTCCATCTTCTTTATTCGGATTTTAACACTTCAGTTCCAAGGAAGGTCTAATAAAGGAGGAATCCGTCTGTTGCTTGCAACAGTAGCCATCTAGTTCTTATTATTATTCTTATTATTATTATTCTTACCCCCAGATCGTTCCAGTGACTGTACAAAAAAGTGCCACTTCTTATGATAAAACGAGAAGTATCATGTGAAAGAACATATAAAGATCTAGAGGTAAAAAAATTTTGTCGTCGAAAAGTTCACGTATGCCCCCGCTAGAGGTCATCAAAGGTCAAATCTTTAAAAACTTATAACTCCTAAACTAACCGTGCGATTTGAACGAAATTTGTTTTAAAATGTTCTTTGGGAAATTTGCAAACTTTTATACGCTTACATGCTCGATAAAATATTTACGGTTTTCGCGCTATTCCTAGTTGAAAATGGAACTTTAAATTGGCACAGTGCCAGTTTCTACAGTTTTTGAGATTTTGAGTTGAAACTTGGATGGTAGGCTACTTATAGGTAGTCATTGATGATGACCTAGTTTCAAGGTCACATTATGATTCTCAAGGTCACAACAAACTTTTGCCTATAGAACAAAGACTATTTGACCTTGACAGTTCAAACTTCATAAATACAATCATTGATCCAAGCCCTTTGACCTTGATCTTGGCCCAAGGTCAAATTTTGATTCTCAAGGTCACAACAAACTTTTGCCTATAGAACAAAGACCATTTGACCTTGAGAGTTCAAACTTGGCGCAAATATTCCTTGCATCAAGTCCTTTCACCTTGACCTTGACCCAAGGTCATTTGTTCGATTTCAAGGTCACAACAGACTTTTGTTGATAAAATATTGAGCTTTGATTAGATTAAGAGGACTCTTGATGAGAATAAATTCAAATGCTTATCTTTTATCCATGACCTTGGTTAAAGGTCAAATTAACTTTTTCAAGGTCATAACAAACATTTACTCTTGTAGAATTCACAGGATTTTGCCCTGAACTATTTATGCTTCACACAAGTAGTACTTCTTAATTAAACTTTACATAGTAAGATAGATAACTCTTTTATTCTTGTTCTCTGTTTCATTCTTTTTTATTCTTAGTAGCATTACATATCAGTAGTTTCATGTTGTTGTCATTTTCTATTAATAGGAATTATCTCATTGCAAAATCATTGTGCAATTCTTTTTTGAGAAAGTCATTGTAAAGGATTAGATATTGATTGTGCATGGAGTTTAAAGCTTTCGTAAACATGAAAGGTATTTATTTTTTTTTCTTCTATTTTGTTGATAAATAAATAAGAGTCCCAAATTAGACATAAGCTCTTTTGACACATTTGCCGAAGTTAATATGGTACTAAAGCAACTATTCTTTTTTCCATCTTCTTTATTCGGATTTTAGCACTTCAGTTCCGAGGAAGGTCTAATAAAGGAGGAATCCGTCTGTTGCTTGCAACAGTAGCCATCTAGTTCATTTTATTTTTTTGTTTGTATTTTCATTCCAGCATTATGAGTTTATCCATGGATTTGTCTGAGGGAGCTGTCGATGAAAGAAACTGAGAAATTCCGCGAAACAATTTTTATGCTGACGTCGCATGCTGACGTCACGTTGTAATTTTCAAAGAGGATACTCGGACTAAACATGATATATGTTTGAAATGATGGTGTCGCGCTGGGTCAGAGGTAAATATTAGTATCATAGACGAATTTTTGACTTTTATCATAATTTATAATTTTCGGGTCCCTGTAAAGTGCGAAGCGAAACAAGAAGGAAACAAATCGAAACGAAAGGAAACAAATCGAAACGAAAAGGACTTTCGTATGTTCTGTTTCGCTCTGTTACAATCTGTTTCGTTTTGTTTCGATTCGTTTCGATCTTTTTCGTTTCGTTTCGATTTGTTTCGTTTCGATTCATTTCGGTTCGTTTCGTTTCGTTTTGCTTTTGTTTCGTTTTGCACTTTACAGGGACCCATATTTTTCTAATTTTCGGACATTCTTTTGATCAAATTTGACTTTCGATTTGAATGTGTTTGCTTACAGAAAACTTTCTTGTTAATCTTTGTTTCATTTATTCTCTAGGATTCATTCAATTTTCGTTTATTTGTAAAACTGCCCTACGGTCATTATAGTTAAGTCAACGTTTATAGCTCAAACCCTTACATTACGTGATTAATCCTTCTTTAGAGTTAGTATATTCTTTATTAAGGACAGTCACAGGACTCAAAGTTTTTAAATCTCTAAACTGAAAAGTTCACTACAAGATACTACCGAGTTTCCGTCTTGACTTCGTTAATTGTTTCATTGATATATACTTATGTCACAACTATTCTGTTCGTTTGATAAGTACCTGAATAGCCGCGAAAGTAAGGAGACCGTCTCTTCCAATGAACCATGGCCCCCTGGCAGGCTAATTATCTTTTTATTTCAATCCATTTTTCATTCCCAAAGACTTTTTTTTATTTTCTAAATTGATGTTTATCATATCATCATAATGATGATATATAGTGCAATACACAAAAATGATGTGTATGTACCATTCACGAAATAACTTCCATATTGCATTCACTTGCATGGTGGATCTAGGAAATAAATTTCCCGGAGGAGAAGGGGTTACCAAGATATCAGAATTGAGGGGGTCCAGTCCGTGGTTTCGATCAAAAGTATATAAAACGGGAAAATCTGCATTCATGGCAAATTCCAGTCTAAATCTTCGCTTTCATAAACGTATAGATAAGTGAAGTTTGTCTGTCTATCTGTCTGTGGAGATATGTACCCTACCTAAATTTGTTTTTACATTAACCCTGAAATAATCAAATATTTTGGTATGTGCAGAAAAAAGCCTCGTGGCAAAATTCCAATCAAACACCACTCCTACATAGTATATAATTGTCAGATACATACAGAAAATCATAGACATCGGACTACCCCCCCCCCCCCCCCCCCAGTGAAAAGGAAGATTACTCTGCAGATATCGTCAAAACTTCAGCAATCGAGTGTCATTTTCTTGGAATTTACTTGGATGAGGTACCGTTTTCTTTTTTCAGGTTCTACGATAAAATACTAAGGATGTTCTGTTTCAATTTTGAAAAATAGATATACTATAGAAATAATTTGAAAATGGATTTTGTACTTTTTGCCATTATGAGATAAGGGAAGAAATCAACGACTCCATAAGAAAAGAAAGTTCATAAAAGTATTGGAAACAATATATCAAGTTCTGTGGAATCTCAATATTTTTATGATTTAAAATGCCACTCCAAATTTGCGAGAAAGACATACAAGAATCGGATTTGCAGTGTCTGACATAAAATCAAAAAGGACAGAGCGTCATGTACACTTATTCTACCAATTTATTTGTTTGTTTCGGTCACCGAATTAATTAACTTATTCTAATTATATTGATGAAGCATGCCATGTCATGCAATTTATCTTATAACTTGATTTGTGAATATAATTCTTTAGTTCGAGGTCAGACGTTGGATGAAAACATCCGTCGTCTCGTCTTTGTCAAAGTTTGATAATGTTTATTTAATCGCATCTTGGACTTTTCAATATCCATCGTTTAAGTGTGTTATAAATCATTGACACTGACTTACCATTCACGTCTATCTTTGTTTTATTCGGAGCGCTTCGGGAATATGTCCAGCGAATACGTCCAGCGATGTATCTACATCCAAAGCTCCTTTCGCCGAAATACAACGTCTGACTAACTTTCCGATGTCAGCAGACGACAACACACGTTTTCTACATACTGTTTGAAAGCGTTAAAATTGATTTTAAATGGATAAGAAACTGAATAAAGTAATGATTAGTAAATTACATGAACATTATCGGAATGATTGCACAATAAAAGTCTCACTTTTACAATATCGCAGCATGTATCCTGTCATGAAGTTAAAACGTGTACAAATATTCAATACTGACGATTATTGAAAATGAATCATCTTATACAATGGAAGTATAAAGGAAACTACTGATAATCTTGAAAAATCAGCGGTGGGAAGCAGGTGAGATTAATCTAATTACATGTTCACATATTTAGAAAATTGATTAGAAAATGAGTTCAAACTGAATAATCAGTATAATTGAAATGAGGATGTAATATATTCTTTGTTTTTAAAATTGCCGGTCGAACTTGAGTCACCCTCCTTCTGAAAAGAAAACATTCTGTGTTATCATTGCGTTTATTTAAAAAATATTTTTTAACAAACACATACAGATTGAATAACCAAAACATTTTTTATTGAAGGAAACCATTCCAATGACTTATTTAGATTTTTTTCTGTGAGGAAAGAGGGGGGTTCCAGACTCTGGTTTTGTAAAAATGAAATAAAACACAATTACGGGAACAATCCAGGTGGTCCTGAACCCCTCTTGAACCGCGCTAACATTTTTGACAAAATTCAATAGAAAAAAAAACAGCGGATTCAGAAACTCATAAAAAGGGAGGGATGTCTAACCTCATTTGCAATCGAACAGGTCCTGTGTTTATGTTCCTTTTCTAAATGAATATAATTGAAATAAGATTTTTAAAAGAGTCCATTAAATATTCAATAGCATTCAAATTGTATCAGCAGATCAGTGGCGAATTAAGGCGGTGTGAAGGAAGGGGGTATTAATTCTTTATTCCTTCCAAAATCTTACATTTTGCTAGGTTTAATGACAAATTTCAGGGGGTCCTTAACACACACAACCGCACTTGTATTTTAGAC
The DNA here is from genome assembly GCA_033119305.1 of Pinctada imbricata. Classification (NCBI taxonomy): domain Eukaryota; kingdom Metazoa; phylum Mollusca; class Bivalvia; order Pterioida; family Pteriidae; genus Pinctada; species Pinctada imbricata. The sequence continues at coordinate 62,749,249 of VSWD01000003.1, forward strand.
AAATCCTTATCCTCGACCCCCCACCCCCTCCCCCGAAAAGGGGTTTCTTGATCCACTTTTCTTTAAATGATATACATTACAGTCATTATAGCGTAATTCTCAAAAGATTTGTTGGAAAATTTTAGCATCTATAACAAAATAGTTTGTTATATTTATATATTACAAGGGAAAATTAATACACAGAAAGTTTTTGATTTGATAATTCCATGGTACAACGAGTCTGTATAGCCAGTGGAGCGTTGTAATTAACCAATTAAACCAATTGTGAGAGGTGTGAAGTATACACTAACTTTTCTTAGTTTCTACTCAAGAATAATTGCGATATTCCAAGTGATACACTAAAGGTTATTTTAGGGTATACGTTACAACTAAATTGTGACAAACAGTAACACAGACGAACAGGCAATGAATAAAGTTATCCATGCGCATGAGCAGCTCCCTTTCAAGACTCTGCAAATTATTTTCAGCTAGTATTGTTGACCCAGAAATAATCCGGCAATCTACAATATGCTGATTAATAGAAAGAAAAAAATCCGGTTTGCAAGGCCAAAAAATAAAAAATAAAAACACATTTCCTCCGAAAAAAAAAATCCGGCAGACAAATGTGTTCTTGTCCCCACTTTCCAACACCCCCTAAAATTCACAAAGCCGCTTCCTTACTTACATAAATTGAAGTACTTACAAGTAGAATTTTTATTGAACGTTTGCTTGCCAGTTGCGACCTCCTTGAAATGTTACATCGAATGCACATCTGAATGAGTTACTCACTATAGAGCATTAAATTGAGCTTCGATGGACACCTAGCAAGCTAGAAGTGGGACCAGGTGCCCAGGAGGAGTAAGCATCCCCTGTTTGGCTAGCCGCACCCACTGTCGATGTTCACGCACGGCACTGAAAATAATATCCACAAAACCTCACTGACTGAGGTGCATGTAATGTCTATATACGAAGTTATATGGCGACTATGTCAGGGGAAGACATTCAAAACACTTACTGTACACTTACTGAAGAAGCTATCAATACATCTTTTTTTAGACAAATGCAGGTTTTATACTCTTAATCCATAAAGAAATACGATGTCATTAATTTGTCAAAATATATAATAGTCTTACATCAGATTCAGTGAGGATAGTTCTACATTAATTATTTTCTATAAATTCGGGACTATATCACGTATTGGGTATAGCATAAAAATTTTTAACCCTTTTATCTTGATCTTGTACAAAGATGCGACTTTCGTGCATCGACAATTACTAAAATTATCATGAACGTTGGACTATAGCTGTCATGGGTACACGACCGATTGCGTAATGGATATTATTTCTACTGTAAACGTGGTTAATTTCGCGGGGGGGGGGGGTATCGCAATAATACTCATCAAAACATTTCGCGTGGAGGAAATATTCGCGCAAAAATGTCTCTACCATTGAGCGAATGAAACGGGGATATTTTCGTGTGGGGGGATTTTCGAAAAACGCGACAATTACCCCCACGCAAAAAATTCCACGTTTACAGTATACGAATGCTTATCAGGACTCATCTGTGCAATACCTCATGTACCTATATACTGTAAACACTGAAGAAATCATTAATGTAAATTTATTAAATAATAAATAAAGAAATTGAGATATTTGTTGTTTTTCACATAAAAGATCTTGTCATGGTTCAGTGATCATGCCTCAGAACGCATGAACTGAATGTTGAATATATGGGTTGGATACTGTGATGGTCTAGCGTCATCAAAAACAACGGAGCGAGATAATAGTACCCACACAAACATACATTAAAAAGTTAACTTGTGCATCACATGCCCTTATTAAGAATTAAAAACAGTATACTTCAAATATTAAAGAAAAATGTATTCTATTCTATCGCCTTTATTCGTCGACATTCATACATTTTCATAACGTTATAATTCTTTCTGAGATGTGTTACTCTTTTCAGCAAAGCAATACTTTCCATTGAGCCGGGAATTATCATCTCAGTCTACGGGTGCTTTACAAATGAAATTCTAAGGATTTATTATGTGATGCACTAATTACCAATCAATCCCTGTTTTCGTGGCTACTATGTCTAATTGTTTGTTTTGATTTTGGAAGGAATATTTCCCGACAGTTCTGACATCGATGGACATTAACATGTTTTATGCATTACATACCTTACTTCATTATTATAAGAATTGCAATTTATTTACGATACAAAACAGACATTCTTTTGTCGTTTGAATTACTCGCATTTTATGCACTATGTATGAAATAATAATTCTTTCCAATTGGCAAAATTCTGATTAGCTAATAAACTACAACTGGCTCGTCGACAAATAATATTCCTTTGTTATGCACTATTTATGAAATAGTGATTCTTTTCAATTGGCAAAACTCTGATTAGCTACTAAACTGCAACTGGCTCGTCGACAAATAATATTCCTGTGTGGGTAATGGCCGGTCGGGGACTTTCAAAATAACAGGTAAATTCTGACTGACTGCGTTAGGATAACGTCTCGTATCGCAATCTGATCGGTTCGACATATCCTTTATAACCCTCTAAATTTTTGATTGTCAGCTTAAAATGAATCACAGAATATGCAAATTTTCCATGGAGCTGTTTCGACGGGTGCTGCACACAATCAGGAGACGCTGACTCTCCCCGGGCACCTGGTCTCACTTCGGAATGTTATTCATTCCGAGTTCGCAACCGTTCCTATGGAAATTCTAATGAATTTTCCTTGCATTATCGACTGTGAGACTGATAGGTACTTCTTTAATGTTTGTGATATTTGTGTATCCTGTCGGTACGCCTTTCATATCACGAACCGCTTACAACCGTAGGTAAATTACCACTCTAGAAGCTGCTCCATCAAATACTAAGTACGGCCTGGATAGCGAAGTGGTAGCGCGCTTGCTTCTCACCTCTAAGTTAAAGAAGATCCTGACGACAATCTCAACAGCACTCACAATAGAGCACAAAATGAAACATCGACGGACCCCTAGCAAGCTAGGTCCCGGGATCGAATCCCAGATTCGGCAAAGGGTCTTATGTGGGAGATTAGGTGGTCCCCCACCAAGGTCTCTGCAGGGGGGTTTTCTCCGGGTACTCCGGTTTCCTCCTGCTCCTTGAACCCCCTCACGCCAACATCTGAGCCAACGTGAGACATTGATATGAAATGTGCAACTTGTTTGTTAAACGTTGTAAAATAAATAAACTTTAATTTTTTAAATATTATGTCACTCAGGTACGCACATTGCTAACAATCCGGTCGAAAAACCAGTACTTTAATCGACGGAAATTCAGTGATGTGATGTAGTAATATTGGTTGAATAATTGTGTGATTCCGTGTTTATTTTATTAATAATATTTATCTTGATATTGCAAAAACATGACCAAAGATATGTACGATTTATTTTTCGCAGGTTAATATCTTACAGAGGTACAGACAACACAATTGTCAAGACGAAGTATCATCTTCATCATTATAACTGTTAATAGACACAAACTTAAAGGCTCACATATGAAAGGGAAGAGGAACAATCGAATATTGATATATATAACAAACAAGGAAAACTAAATTATTTAAAATAAAATTCAACAGAAATTATGAAGGAAAGAAGGAAACTAATATGATTATAATACTCTATTATTTGAATTGCTTCCCTAATAAGATATAGTCAAAACAGAATATTTTACTAAAACTCCTTTGAAACAAACCTGCAAAAATGAAACGTTAATTGCATATACATGAAAACTTTTTAGAATTCATCCTTAATGCTTTATTTCAATTCATCACTTAAAAAAAAAGACACCGAGAAGTAACTTTAACAAAAGACGAAAACATAGAGCATGATACTTTTCTCATATTTTTGGCTTAAAATACTAAGATCGTTCTACATAATTGAGTTTTTATTGTTTCAAGAAATGCATGTTTCTTCATAAACAATTTCGATGAATCGTACTTGTGTTTAAAAAAAATCTAATGAAAGCAAGTACACAATATTAACCAAAAAAAAAAAACGATACAGTAATAAAAGGTAAAAAAAAATCGATGAATATTAAACATATAAAAGTAATAATGGTATTCATTGTAAGTCAAAATGGAATGAAGTTTCACAAAAATGTTTTAAAAGTGCAAAAGATTACATTGATCTTTGTTCCTCACATCCATTAAACTCTACGAAGGATGTAGTCAATTACTGATGAGAGGGTGATACTTGAACTTGTGGACAGAATGACACAATATACATTTGAATAAAATTGTGCAAGTCAATATGAGATTGAACATGAAGTGGATATACCAGTAACACGTACAGTATTCTTACATAGAAGAAGTGAAGTCTAATTTCATGGGAAAACTTCTCGTCACACGATACCCAACCAGTTACAATGCTTTCGTATAAAACAAGAACATACTTATACCATTTGTTGTTGTTGTTTTTTAATAACACAGGCACGTAAACAATACATAGACAAGGCCATCTATTTTAGTTTATGACACAGCACATAGATGAGTTTATGTCGGCCGACTGGTGGTCCTAGTGAGGCTCGAACCAGCAACCTTAGAGTCAATAGTCCGACAACTTACCACTCGACCAAGGCGCCGACACATACTTAATGTAATCTTCTCATATTACGCAGTGCGTTATGTTAAAGTGAGAAGGAATTATGGTTAACATATATTGCAATGCTATACATTGATTAAGTTGATTATTTGAAAATGTGTAAATTAATTAAAAGTGTTTTTGATTGAAGACGATGTGAATTTTGGAAAAGTGTCGTTTTTACAATACAATGGAAGTTTAAGGCTCTGACCTCCATATTTCCACCTCCGCGCTATCATAAAATTTATTATGTACATGTACTTCGAATCTAGAAAATAAATAAATTTCTCAATCAAAATACAGATAAGGAATAGTTAATGTTAACAAATTCTATGAATAATAAACGAAAATGAATGAGGACCTATCGCGAAAAATGGTGAATAAATGGTTAGATATGTAATAATTAACGTGAATGTAGGCATACAATAATTACTGATAGATTCCTCATAGCTAACGCTTGTCATTAACCATATGTTTTATTCCATACTCTAACCATATTCCGCATTGCTATGTGTATGAATAATCACTAACGTTGGCGTATGGAGAATGACTAACGTGAATGAGCTAAAAGCTACGCTTAGAATTTTCGTTTTGTTATTTCTATCGTGAATCTTAAATTTATATTAATCCGGCTCCAAGCAAAAATATATATTTGTCAATGAATTTAAATCAATGTTTACATATAAACAACAAAGAATGAAACTGAAGAGGGAAATCATGATATTTAGAAAAAAAATTATATTGTTTAACTCATATTACTCATTTTTAATGGACTCAGTATTTTTTTCTTTTCCTAAATTCATGGACTCCGGCACTGCATACATGTACATGTAGTTCCTAATTTCATTTTTTTTTTTGCCGCTTTCCTTTAATAAGTTAGTGATTATCTTAAAAAATAATTAATTGAAAAAAAATTCTGTATGGTTGGTAGCTTTTGTAGAAAGCGTCGTCTTCTAGAGTCGCGAGCGGTACGTGACATCAAAGACATACCGGCAGGTCATCTTAATTATGCCGCATTATCAAATGAGATATCGACAAGGTCCGATGACATGTCAATACAAAAGATTTTAGCTAGAGATACATAACACTATCTATGGCTGCTAGATAATAAAAATGACAAAATATTTTTAGTTTAAATAAAAAAAAGGGGGGGGGTCTAGATACTTTTTCCAAGGGGGGGGGGGGTTAAAACTATCAGAGGGTCGAAACTTTACTTTTATAAGAAGTAAAAACGGAAAATCTCGGCACATGTGAAAATAAAAACAATTCTAGCTTAATTCGATGACAACATTCAAAGATCGATTCTTTTTATGAATTAAGGGATCAATGTCATTGATACTTCTAAACCCCGCCTTTGACCGATTAAATTTGGTTCAGGTGTCAATCATTATCTGTATCATCAACATAGTGCGATCACTCAGTTCTACATGCATATACATATACATGTAGCTTTATACGTCAATCTACAAGTGTACAGCTCTACCATGGCTATTTGATTTATCGCTATAAATATTTGTAAAGATATAGTGTATATGATTTTTTTTTTTTCATTCAGTTATGTTACTGTTTTTAAATCTATTGATACAAGGGACGTATATATAAAGTATACGTCCCTGTTAATAAATGTACATTATTGTTTACAAGCTCATAGATAATTAGCACATTTTTGAGATCAATACAAAACTTCGGTTAGAAATTGACTGGAACACACGTTCGTCCCTGAAATTAATTATGAGAAAAGATTTGTGGTCCCAACTCGTCAAACATCGACTTACTTGTACACATGTACGCATTTTCACAGTAAAACAAACCGACAGAAATCAATTGTTCATTTATCGAACATGTATATTGCATGTATATTTGATTTTATAAATGTGTCTATTGAAATGCATGATGTACCTTAAATTGTAATGAAATATATTTTTTTTACTTGTATTTTATTTATACATACATGTACATAGGAAGTAAATTCTCTCTCTCTCTCCAGACGCAGAAATTATCCTGCGAAAGTGAGGAGACAAAATTTCGATCAGTTAACTCTTTTGAATATAACGACATTTCCATTATAAAATGTTCGCCTGTGCATGAATTAGTTTTGTCATTTTCATAAAAGCTTGCTTGCTCTCTTTTTTCAAACAAACGTACTAATGTCTCAAATGAACAGTTCAATCAAAAGATGTAGTAAAAATGAATTCCAAAGACATCCGTAATACAAAAGAAAAAAGTGTGTGCGCCTTGGTCTGGTACTTCAAAGGGTTCCAAACAATGCCTCGCATGCTGTTCATACCGCTCTTTTACCTGTATATTAACACCCCCTGTGTGACTATAGACCTTCCAATTTTAATTTGTTTACAAACTTGGATAATTTGATGCCACTGGGGCAGGTATTATACATACATAAACCTTCTTTGAACTTTCGTGCACAATTTATGTGTATTTTTTATAGATTGAATTTACCGTTTCTGCGTTCGCCCCCCCCCCCCCCCCCCCCCCCCCACCCCGCCATCGGCGGAACAAACTTTGAATTCGCAAGTAAACAGAATCTAAATAGAAAAGAAAAATTGTACATGACGGCGTAAGAGAGAACTATAGGTCCCCTTTCATCTTCACTTGAATATAATCCTGTTTTCTGTTTATATCAAAGTGCCCGATCCCCCCCCCCCCCCCAACGAAGGAATACCTGAACAAAAGAAAGATAAACAAATACATTTAAGAAATTCTATATTGAAACCAACAAAAATACAAAGGTGCAAGGAGGTGTAGCAAATTCTGAAAAGATGCAGCTAATTCATGAAGAAAAAATATGGAACCCAATCCGAGCCCCAGATCGGAAAGGGGATCGGAATGGGGGCTACAGAAATTTTTGCTTTACACTGGATTTTTTCTTTGAAAACGTTCTTTCATCATCCTCAAATACATGATTTGGGGATTTCTTAACAAATCAGTCCATTTTAGTTTAAATAAGGGAAGTAAATGATTTTTTTAAATAAAAATGTGAAATAATTCTTCTGAAAATGAATTTATACTTCGTCTAATGTCAAAGCTCTCGCTGTGTAATTAAATTAAATCGATCAGCCACTGAGGGTAGTATATGTATATTGTAAGTCTATACGTTGTCAAATTAGAAAAAAAAACTAGATGGCTACTGTTGCATACGGAAGCATAGAGGGGACGTGTGCAATTTTTTTATTATGTCGTGGCCACGAGATAATAAGTCGTGGCCACGACTTATTATCTCGTGGCCACGACTTATTAACTCGTGGCCACGACTTAGTAACTCGTGGCCACGACTTATTATCTCGTGGCCACGACTTATTATCTCGTGGCCACGAGATAATTATCTCGTGGCCACGACTTAGTAACTCGTGGCCACGACTTAATATCTCGTGGCCACGACTTATTATCTCGTGGCCACGACTTATTATCTCGTGGCCACGACATAATTCTTTGTTTCTATTGGTTGATTATCTCGTGCGCACGACTTACTAAGTCGTGGCCACGAAATAATTAACCAATAGAAATCTGTACATGAAGTTTAGTTTTAAGACTGATTTTTAGATATTTATACATGTACTATCCTTTTGTGGTCTTATCGTTTCTCTTGGCTCTACTGAAAAAAATATTGAGAGCGCCATTGTTATACCTTGTTACGTGTGCTAGTACAAAATTTTAAACTTGATCTTACATTTTTACCTTAAGATCTTGACGTTTGACCAACTTCGCATATGATTTTGTTTCTCCTTTTCTTCATATTATCCAACATTTTGATTATAACATTTCACACAAAAGGAGAGGGGGTCAGGCACTCTCCTCCCAGCGCCTTCTTTTTGTACAGATATCTTCAAGGGCGTATGAGCAGGTTGGTAATATGGCATGAATATAGTAATATAGCATCAATTTTAAAAGGTGATCTTTCGTCAACAGAACAAATGACCATACATCCGATTCTTGTCCTTTTAATTTATTTTTTGTTTGTTTGGTGGTTAGGAGGAAGGGGGAAGGGGGAGGGGGGCTTGTCAAATTAAATGTATCCCCTCCTACTATGCAAACAAGATAACTAAATTACATACAAATATATCAATACGACACACAATAATTTGTGACCAGTGGCGGATCTAGGATTTCAGATAGGGGAGGGGCGAGGGCAAAGTCCAGTTTCAAGGAATTTTTTTACGGAAAACTGACGAGTGAAAATAGAAATAATTCTAATTCCTTCCGCTCGGTTCCTTGATAAATGTCTTATATGACTGAAAGATGATTGGCAAACATTTTTCAGAGTTAAAATGAAAATGAAATACAAATACACATGTACTATCTAATTCCAATGTATTTTGGTCTCTACATAAAACTCAAAGTCCATGCATATTTCAAAAAGAAATTCGTGGGAATGAGGGTACATTGGTAAAGTTAAACAATGTGAAAGTGATAGTAACCGAAACCAGCGAGCGACAGCGAGCCAACAATTTTTTTTTCAAATACATGTACTGACAGGAAAATTCGTAATTATTTAGATTTTAATAGCAATTAAATTAAGAACGTTTGAAAAAATATTGACCGCCAAAGGGGAGGATAGGGATCGACCCACATGACCGCACTTGATTCGTTATTGATTTATTCAAGCAAAGCAAAGAAAAAATAATGCATGAGCTGAAGATGAGCATGATATAAAATACGGTGATAGGGCGGCCCCACTGTCTCCCTCCTCTAAATCTGAGTTACTGTTCGCAACCAACACTTATTCAAAACATTGAACTGTAAAACTACACCAATTTATCAACGTTTTAAGAAAAATATGAATAAATAAAACGTAAGTAAACGTAAAATAAAACTCGCATATCAAATTTAAAATATGCTGAGTAAATCTGTCGAAACCCCATCGCGGGAGGTTAGTTTCGACCCCTGGACCTTGACATGATTATTCGATCGAACGGACGCGGCTATCAATACTAGTAATTCTTCTGCATTATTTACAGAAAATGGTGTGTATATCCGGAATTTGTGAGCACAACCTACTGTTAATCTGATGTATATATAGATCTCTTAGAGTCTAACATGTATTAACACAGAAAACCTTTCAAATAAACACAAATTTCAACTGAATTCAGTCATAAAAACAAATATATGTAGTGATTTTTGTCACAAACATGGTTTGCAAAATAATGTTTCATATGAAAGTGGAGCTTCTGTCATGACGAAATCCCTAAAAAGTTAGTTTAACTCTATTTGATTGTTGAAGAAATATACAAAAGCCAGGACAGCAAACACGAAAAAGCCAGGACATTAAAATTTTTTACAAAAAAATTGGTATTTCCGCTTTGTATTGTCGTTTTATTTCTCGAGAAAAATATAAACGAGAACATGGAATTTAATCAAAAGAGTCGAAATCTCTCAATTTAATGAAAAGTTGACATTCGGTCTTATAATGTATTTACAATGTGTAATGAAAAAACACGTATCTCACGATTATCTACACGTATGTTTGTTAAAAAAATATGAAAATTTGCCGATATTTCTAGGTACGACAATGACCCTTGGAATATTTGTCCAGTGAGCTAATATGACTTTAACAAAAAACAAAAAAACGCATGTATAAATTTCTAAAAATATACTCGGTCACTTTCTTGAATATTTAAATATTCACTAATTTCATTGGTTAGTTATTTCGTGGCCACGACTTAGTAAGTCGTGCGCACGAGATAATCAACCAATAGAAACGCAGAATTATGTCGTGGCCACGAGATAGTAACTCGTGGCCACGAGTTACTAAGTCGTGGCCACGAGATACTAAGTCGTGGCCACGAGTTACTAAGTCGTGGCCACGAGATAGTAAGTCGTGGCCACAAGATAATAAGTCGTGGCCACGACTTACTAACTCGTGGCCACGACATAATTATCTCGTGGCCACGAGTTAGTAAGTCGTGGCCACGAGATAATAAATCGTGGCCACGAGATGTTAAGTCGTGGCCACGACTTATTATCTCGTGGCCACGAGATAATAAAAAAATCGCACATGTCCCCTCTATGCTTCCGTAGTTGCAAGCAACAGACGGATTCCTCCTTTATTAGACCTTCCTCGGAACTGAAGTGTTAAAATCCGAATAAAGAAGATAGAAAAAAGAATAGTTGCTTAAGTACCTTATTCACTTCAGCAAATGGGTCAAAAGAGGTTATGTCTAATTTGGGACTCTTATTTATTTATCAACAAAACAGAAGAAAAAAAATTACGTACCTTTCATCTTTATGAAAGCTTTAAACTCCATGCCCTATGGATATCAAATCCTTTTCAATTACTTTCTCAATACAGAATTACACAATGATTTTGCAATGAGATAATTTCTATTAATAGAAAATGACAACAACATGAAAGTACAGATATGTAATTCTACTTAGAAAAAAAAAGAAACAGAGAACAAGAATAAAAGAGTTATTTTTATTATACTATGTTAAGTTCAAATAAGAAGGACTTCCTGTGTGAAGAATAAATCGTATAGGACAAAAAGGTGTAAATTCTACAAGAGTAAATGATTGTTAAGACATTGAGAATGATTATTTGCCCTTTAACCAATGTCATGGATGAAAGCTAAGTATTGTGATTATTCTCATCACGATTTATCTTAATCTGAGCAAAGCTCAATATCTAATCAACCAAAGTCAGCTGTGACCTTGAAATCAAACAAATGACCTTGGGTCAAGGTCATGATGAAAGAGTTTGATGCAAGGAATATTCGTGTAAAGTTTGAACTGTCAAGGTCAAAGAGTCTTTGTTTTATAGACTAAAATTTGTTGTGACCTTGAAAATCAGAATTTGACCTTGGGTCAAGGTCAAGGTGAAAGAGCTGGGCCCAAGCATGATGTGTACAAAGTATGAACTCTGAAGGTCAAATAGTCTTGGTTTTGTAGGGAAAAGTTGATGTGACCTTGAGAATGAGAATCTGACCTTGGGTCAAGGTCAAAGTGAAAGAGCATGATTGAACAATTATTTGAATGAAGTTTAAGCTCTTAAGGTCGTATAGGCTTTGCTCTATAGGCAAAAGTTTGTAGTGACCTTGAGAATCAGAATTTGACCTTGGGTCAAGGTCAAAGTGAAAGAACTTGGTTTAATGATATTATGTATGAAGTTTGAAATTTGAATGTCTAATAGTCTTTGTTTTATAGGCAAAAGTTTGTTGTGACCTTGAGAATCAGAATTTGACCTTGGGTCAAGGTCAAGGTGAAAGAGCTTGGCTAAATGATATTATGTATGAAGTTTGAACTCTGCAGGTCTAACAGTCTTTGTTCTATAGGCAAAAGTTTGTTGTGACCTTGAGAATCAAAATTTGACCTTGTGTCAAGGTCAGTGTGAAAGAGCTTGGTTTAAGGATATTATGTATGAAGTTTGAACTCTGAAGGTCAAATTGTCTTTGTTCTACAGGCAAAAGTTTGTTGTGACCTTGAGAATGAAAATTTGACCTTGAAAGTAGGTCAACATTAAATGACTACCTATAAGTAACCTAGTATCCAAGTTTCAACTCAAAATCTCAAAAACTGTAGAAATTGGCACTGTGCCAATTTAAAGTTCCATTTTCAACTCGGAATAGCGCGAAAACCGTAAATATTTTATCGAGCATGTAAGCGTATAAAAGTTTACAAATTTCCCAAAGAACATTTTAAAACAAATTTCGTTCAAATCGTACGGTTATTTTAGGAGTTATAAGAGTTTAAAGATTTGAACTTTGACGACCTCTAGCGGGGGCATATGTGAACTTTTCGACGACAAATTTTTTTTACCTCAAGATCTTTATATGTTCTTTCACATGATCCTTTTCGTTTTATCATAAGAAGTGGTACTTTTTTGTACAGTGACTGGAACGATTTGGGGGTAAGAATAATAATAATAACTAGATGGCTACTGTTGCAAGCAACAGGCGGATTCCTCCTTTATTAGACCTTCCTCGGAACTGAAGTGTTCAAATCCGAATAAAGAAGGTGGAAAAAAGAATAGTTGCTTCAGTACCTTATTCACTTGAGCAAATGAGTCAAAAGAGCTTATATTTAACTTGGGACTCTTATTTATTGATCTACAAAATAGAAGAAGAAAATGATAAGTACCTTTCATGTTTTCGAAAGATTTAAACTCCATGCCCTCTCATTATACAAATCCTTTACAATTTACAATTACTTTCTCAAAACAGAATTGCACAATGAATTTGCAATAAGATAATTTCTATTAATAGAAAATGACAACAACATGAAAGTACATATATGTAATGCTACTAAGAAAGAAAAAAAAAAGAAACAGAGAACGAGAATAAAAGAGTTATCTTTCTTATACTATGTTAAGTTCAAATAAGAAGGACTTCTTGTGTGAAGAGTAAATAGAATAGGATAAAAAATTTGAATTATGAAATAGTAAATGATTTTTATGACCATGAGGATAATTATTTGGCCTTTAACCAATGTCATGAATGAAAAAAAGTATTGTGATTATTCTCATAACGATTGATCTTCATCTGATTAAAATTCAATATCTAATCAACTAAAAGTCATTTGTGACCTTGAAATGGAACAAATGACCTTGGGTCAAGGTCATGGTGAAAGGATTTGATTCAAGGAATATTTGTGTAAAGTTTGAACTCTCAAGGTCAAACAGTCCTTTTTTATAAACTAAAGTTTGTTGTGACCTTAAGAATGAGAATTTGACCTTGGGTCAAGGTCAAGGTGAAAGAGCTGGGCCCGAGCATTATATGCATAAAGTATGAACTCTGAAGGTGAAATAGTCTTTGTTTTATAGGCAAAAGTTGCTGTGACCTTGAAAATGAGAATTTGACCTTGGGTCAAGGTCAATGTGAAAGAGCATGACTTAACAATTATATATATGAAGTTTAAACTCTGAAGGCCGTATATAGTCTTTGTTCTATAGGCAAAAGTTTGTTGTGACCTTGGGAATCTGAATTTGACCTTGGGTCAAGGTCAAGGTGAAAGACCTTGGTTAATTGATATTATGTATTAAGTTTGAACTCTGAAGGTGAAATAGTCTTTGTTTTATAGGCAAAAGGTGCTGTGACCTTGAAAATGAGAATTTGACCTTGGGTCAAGGTCAGTGTGAAAGAGCATGACTGAACAATTATATGTATGAAGTTTAAACTCTGAAGGTCGTATAGTCTTTCTTCTATAGGCAAAAGTTTGTTGTGACTTTGAGAATCAGAATTTGACCTTGGGTCAAGGTCAAGGTGAAAGAGCTTGGTTTATTGATATTATGTATTAAGTTTGAACTCTGGAGGTGTAATAGTCTGTGTTCTATAGGCAAAAGTTTGTTGTGACCTTGAGAATCAGAATTTGACCTTGGGTCAAGTTCAAGGTGAAAGAGCTTGTTTTACTGATATTATATATTAAGTTTGAACTCTGAAGGTGTAAATAGTCTGTGTTCTATAGGCAAAACTTTGTTGTGACCTTGAGAATCAAAATTTGACCTTGGGTCAAGGTCAAGGTGAAAGAGCTTGGTTTAACGATATTATGTACGAAGTTTGAACTCTGAAGGTCAATTAATTTTTGTTCTATAGGCAAAAGTTTGTTGTGACCTTGAGAATAAAAATTTGACCTTGAAAGTAGGTCAACATTAAATGACTACCTATAAGTAACCTAGTATCCAAGTTTCAACTCAAAATCTCAAAAACTGTAGAAATTGGCACTGTGCCAATTTAAAGTACCATTTTCAACTCGGAATAGCGCGAAAACCGTAAATATTTCATCGAGCATGTAAGCGTATAAAAGTTTACAAATTTCCCAAAGAACATTTTAAAACAAATTTCATTCAAATCGTACGGTTAGTTTAGGAGTTATAAGAGTTTAAAGATTTGACCTTTGATGGCCTCTAGCGGGGGCATATGTGAACTTTCCGACGACAAAATTTTTTTACCTCAAGATCTTTATATGCTCTTTCACATGATACTTTTCATTTTATCATAAGAAGTTGTACTTTTTTGTACAGTCACTGGAACGATCTGGGGGTAAGAATAATAATAATAATAATAATAATAATAATAATAAGAATAATAATAAGAATAAAGAAAAGACAATACAATAACAGAAAGGATTCCGACGGAATAGTCGGAATCCTTAATAAGAAGAAGAAGAATAATAACTAGATGGCTACTGTTGCAAGCAACAGACGGATTCCTCCTTTATTAGACCTTCCTCGGAACTGAAGTGTTAAAATCCGAATAAAGAAGATGAAAAAAGAATAGTTGCTTTTGTACCTAATTCACTTCAGAAAATGAGGCAAAGGAGCTTATGTCTAACTTGGGACTCTTATATATTAATCGACAAAAAAGAAGAAAAAGATGATAAATACCTTTCAAGTTTAGGAAGGCTTTAAACTCCTAGATCTATTCTATCCATTTTGAATCCTTTTTAATTACTATCCCAAAAAGAATTGCACAATGAATTAGCAATGAGAAAATTTCTATAAATAGAGAATGACAACAGCATGAAAGTACAGACAAGTAATGCTACTCATATAAAAAAGGAAACATAGAACAAGAATAAAAGAGTTATCTATCTTACTATGTAAAGTTCAAATAAGAAGTAATACTTGTGTGAAGAATAAATATTTAAGAACAAAATTCTCTCAATCCTACAAGAGTAAATGTTTGTTATGACCTTGAAAAAGTTTATTTGACCTTGAACCAAGGTCATGGATTAAAGATAAGCATTTTAGTTTATTCTCATCAAGATTCCTTTTCATCTATTCAAAGCTCAATATTTTTTCAACAAAAGTCTGTTGTGACCTTGAAATCGAACAAATGACATTGGGTCAAGGTGAAAGGACTTGATGCAAGGAATATTTGCGCAAAGTTTGAACTCTCAAGGTCATATGGTCTTTGTTCTATGGGAAATGTTTTGTTGTGACCTTGAGAATCAAAATTTGACCTTGGGTCAAGGTCAAGGTGAAAGAGCTTGGTTTCATGATATTATGTATGAAGTTTGAACTCTGAAGGTCAAATAGTCTTTGTTCTACAGGCAAAAGTTTGTTGTGACCTTGAGAATGAAAATTTGACCTTGAAAGTAGGTCAACATTAAATGACTACCTATAAATATCCTAGTATCCAAGTTTCAACTCAAAATCTCAAAAACTGTAGAAATTGGCACTGTGCCAATTTAAAGTTCCATTTTCAACTCGGAATAGCGCGAAAACCGTAAATATTTTATCGAGCATGTTAGCATATAAAAGTTTACAAATTTCCCAAAGAACATTTTAAAACAAATTTCGTTCAAATCGTACGGTTAGTTTAGGAGTTATAAGAGTTTAAAGATTTGACCTTTGATGACCTCTAACGGGGGCATATGTGAACTTTTCGACAATTTTTTTTTACCTTGGGTCAAGGTCAAAGAGCTTGGTTTAATGATATTATGTATAAAGTTTGAACTTTGAATGTCTAATAGTCTTTGTTCTATAGGTAAAAGTTCGTTCTGACCTTGAGAATCAAAATTTGACCTTGGGTCAGGGTCAAGGTGAAAGAGCTTGGTTTAATGATATCATGTATGAAGTTTGAACTCTGCAGGTCTAATAGTCTTTGTTCTATAGGCGAAAGTTTGTTGTGACCTTGAGAATCAAAATTTGACCTTGGGTCAAGGTCAAGGTGAAAGAGCTTGGTTTCATAATATTATGTATGAAGTTTGAACTCTGAAGGTCAAATAGTCTTTGTTCTACAGGCAAAAGTTTGTTGTGACCTTGAGAATGAAAATTTGACCTTGAAAGTAGGTCAACATTAAATGACTACCTATAAATATCCTAGTATCCAAGTTTCAACTCAAAATCTCAAAAACTGTAGAAATTGGCACTGTGCCAATTTAAAGTTCCATTTTCAACTCGGAATAGCGCGAAAACCGTAAATATTTTATCGAGCATGTTAGCGTATAAAAGTTTACAAATTTCCCAAAGAACATTTTAAAACAAATTTCGTTCAAATCGTACGGTTAGTTTAGGAGTTATAAGAGTTTAAAGATTTGACCTTTGATGACCTCTAACGGGGGCATATGTGAACTTTTCGACGACAATTTTTTTTTACCTTGGGTCAAGGTCAAAGAGCTTGGTTTAATGATATTATGTATAAAGTTTGAACTTTGAATGTCTAATAGTCTTTGTTCTATAGGTAAAAGTTCGTTCTGACCTTGAGAATCAAAATTTGACCTTGGGTCAAGGTCAAGGTGAAAGAGCTTGGTTTAATGATATCATGTATGAAGTTTGAACTCTGCAGGTCTAATAGTCTTTGTTCTATAGGCGAAAGTTTGTTGTGACCTTGAGAATCAAAATTTGACCTTCGGTCAAGGTCAAGGTGAAAGAGCTTGGTTTAATGATATTATGTATGAAGTTTGAACTCTGAAGGTCAAATAGTCTTTGTTCTACAGGCAAAAGTTTGTTGTGACCTTGAGAATGAAAATTTGACCTTGAAAGTAGGTCAACATTAAATGACTACCTATAAGTAACTAAGTATCCAAGTTTCAACTCAAAATCTCAAAAACTGTAGAAATTGGCACTTTGCCAATTTAAAGTTCCATTTTCAACTCGGAATAACTCGAAAACCGTAAATATTTTATCGAACATGTAAGCGTATAAAAGTTTACAAATTCCCCAAAGAACATTTCAAAACAAATTTCGTTCAAATTGCACGGTTAGTTTAGGAGTTATAAGTGTTTAAAGATTTGACCTTTGGTGACCTCTAACGGGGGCATACGTGAACTTTTCGACGACAAAATTTTTTTACCTCTAGATCTTTATATGCTCTTTCACATGATACTATTTGTTTTATCATAAGAAGTGGCACTTTTTTGTACAGTGACTGGAACGATCTGGGGGTAGGAATAATAATAATAAGAATAACTAGATGGCTACTGTTGCAAGCAACAGACGGATTCCTCCTTTATTAGACCTTCCTCGGAACTGAAGTGTTAAAATCCGAATAAAGAAGATGAAAAAAAGAAAAGTTGCTTTAGTACTTTATTCACTTCAGCAAATGAGTCAAAAGAGCTTATGTCTAACTTGGGACTCTTATCTATTTATTGACAAAAAAGAAGAAAAAGATGATAAATACCTTTCATGTTTTCGAAAGATTTAAACTCCATGCTCTATGGATATCAAATCCTTTACAATTACTATCTCAAAACAGAATTGCACAATGATTTTGCAATGAGATAATTTCTATTAATAGAAAATGACAACAACATGAAAGGACAGATCTGTAATGCTACTAAGAAAAAAAAGAAAGATAACAGAGAATAAGAATAAAAGAGTTATCTTTCTTATACTATGTTTAGTTCTAATAAGAAGGACTACTTGTGTGAAGAATAAATAGTATAGGACAAAAAGTGTAAATTCTACAAGAGAAAATTATTGTTAAGACCTTGAGAATGATTATTTGGCCTTTAAACAATGTCATGAATGAAAGCTAAGTACTGTGATTATTCTCATCACGATCGATCTTAATCTGAGCAAAGCTCAATATCCAATCAGCCAAAGTCAGTTGTGACCTTGAAATTAAACAAATGTCCTTGGGTCAAAGTCATGATGAAAGAGTTTGATGCAAGGAATATTTGTGTATTGTTTGAACTCTCAAGGTCAAACAGTCTTTGTTTTATAGACTTAAGTTTGTTGTGACCTTGAAAATCAGAATTTCACCTTGGGTCAAGGTCAAGGTGAAAGAGCTGGGCCTAAGCATGATATGTATAAAGTATGAACTCTGAAGGTCAAATAGTCTATGTTTTGTAGGGAAAAGTTGCTGTGACCTTGAGAATGAGAATTTGACCTTGGGTCAAGGTCAAAGTGAAAGAGCATGACTGAACAATTATTTGTATGAAGTTTAATCTCTGAAGGTCAAATAGTCTTTGTTCTATAGGCAAAAGTTTGTTGTGACCTTGAGAATCTGAATTTGACCTTGGGTCAAGGTCAAGGTGAAAGAGCTTGGTTTAATGATATTATGTATGAAGTTTGAACTTTGAATATCTAATAGTCTTTGTACTATAGGCAAAAGTATGTTGTGACCTTGAGAATCAGAATTTGACCTTGGGCCAAGGTCAAGGTGAAAGAGCTTGGTTTAATGATATTATGTATGAAGATTGAACTCTGCAGGTCTAATAGTCTTTGTTCTATAGGGAAAAGTTTGTTGTGACCTTGAGAATCAAAATTTGACCTTGGGTCAAGGTCAATGTGAAAGAGCTTGGTTTAAAGATAGTATGTATAAAGTTTGAACTGTGAAGGTCAAATAGTCTTTGTTCTACAGGTAAAAGTTTGTTGTGACCTTGAGAATAAAAATTTGACCTTGAAAGTAGGTCAACATTAAATGACTACCTATAAGTAACCTGGTATCCAAGTTTCAACTCAAAATCTCAAAAACTGTAGAAATTGGCACTGTGCCAATTTAAAGTTCCATTTTCAACTCGTAATAGCGCGAAAACCGTAAATATTTTATCGAGCATGTAAGCGTATAAAAGTTTAAAAATTTCCCAAAGAACATTTTAAAACAAATTTCGTTCAAATCGTACGGTTAGTTTAGGAGTTATAAGAGTTTAAAGATTTGACCTTTGATGACCTCTAGCGGGGGCATATGTGAACTTTTCGACGACAAAATTTTTTTACCTCAAGATCTTTATATGCTCTTTCACATGATACTTTTCGTTTTATCATAAGAAGTTGTACTTTTTTGTACAGTGACTGGAACGATCTGGGGGTAAGAATAATAATAATAATAATAATAAGAATAATAATAAGAATAAAGAAAAGACAATACAATAACAGAAAGGATTCCGACGGAATAGTCGGAATCCTTAATAATAAGAATAAAGAAAAGACAATACAATAACAGAAAGGATTCCGACGGAAAAGTCGGAATCCTTAAATATATTTAAAAAACTAGTGAAGTTATACACACATCACAAAAGACGATGAAAGAGAATTAAAAAAAAAATACATGTTTGTTTGAAATAATTCAGGCAAAAATGCATATTTAATTATTTAAATTTGATTAATTCACAGTAGACTGAATTGCTGTCGTTTCTTGACTGAGGAGGGTATATTCCCCGGGAAGACTATGGTCAAGGCGCGAAACGCCGAATCAGAGGGGGGTAGGAGGACTTGTGGGAGGAGGTTGTCTGAAGTCAGCCTCGGATAATTGTGCGAAATTTATTATTTCTAAGACCATTGTTGAATACGTTTGTTTGATCTTGTGATGTTAAAACGAAAGATTATCTTGGTGACAAAAAAATAATGAAAGGTTTTCATGCGTACATGTAAAAGATGTATATATCGCTCAATTTGAGATTTCTATGAGGCCATTGAAAGACACCAAGAAAGTAACATTTATTAAATCACAAAAAAATAACAACTCTTTATCTGAGTCTGATTGTGTAAATACTAGTATATACATATATATATAAAAAAATGAGAAGCGACTAATGATCCTGAGTTTGTATAAATACTTTTTCTCACCATTATTTTCATGAATTGAAAGGAGAAGGTGCGGTAACCTGCCTTTTTGGCCCTATACGATTAAATAGTGAAAAAAATCAAAATGTTGTTAAGGTATTCCGTAATACAGGCGGATCAATATGTACATATTTGTCGAAGGAGGGGAAGGATGGGGTTTTTTTAGAAGCCATGGCCCTAACTAAAAGGAAACTGTAAATGGGATGTTCTCGATTTTTTTCCAGGTATTACGGAAGAAAATTGAGCAATCATGATTCAACACTCTTACAATTTCTTTGGCTGTTAAGACTGAAAAGCTTGTGGATCCAGAGGCGGGCCATGGTGATAAATAATTGTGAATTATGAGGGATGTCATGATCTGAAAGAAGCGGAGATACATGCATTTCTATAAGCCGATACTTTTGTACAAATATATTCTGTGTCTGATGTATTATTTCCATTATTAACGTGTCTATCTTACTATTCTCACGGGGTATAGCGGCGATGGTGGGAGAAAGGGCGGGGTACTCTGTAGTGTATGGAGTTAAAAAGACTTTGAAAAAAATACAATGATGACAAGGGGTTATTTAAATCAAAAGATTAAAGTCAGTCAATCACTCAACACGAACAAATGTCGGGAGGAAGAAATTAACTAAATAATCTATTATTATAGTACATGAAATTAGAGAAAAACCGAAAGTTCTGCATTGCGAGATTGTCCACCATGTAACTTTGATTACATCTTGCATTAAAATAAAAAAGAAATGTATATGAACATAAACGGAAGACAAAATTACTGAATTAAACATGTGAAAATTAAATTATTCAAAACCATCAATATAAAGAATTAGAGAAAAGGGATAGCGCCGAGAAAGAAAATTCCCTAAATATTTACAGCAGCTTTTTGTACCATATTAGAATAAAGTAAAATTAAACTATTTTTTAAACTAAATTTTAAACTGTTTTCGGCATTAAAAATAAAATAAGGCGATTTGGCACGCAGCATACACACGATAAACAGCTCGTGTCACATGACAGGTAATTGTTGAAATAACACAGGTATTGTTGTGGCAGGGCGAAGCATAGATTTACCTGGTCATCGGAAGAGTTCATTATAGGCAGGTGATACAAGATGTCAAAATTACAGGTCTTATAATTATACAGGCATTTCATACTCTATGTAACAGTGTGTAAACTAATTTTTTTTATCGACTGGTCTAATTTGCTTGATTGAATTATCTCCGCCCGGTCAGACCACTTTGGTAGAGAAATACATGTGTATTACGTGTAAATTATCGTTGTATGAATTCAGATTAATATAAAGTACGTATAATACGTATAATAAAAAAAATGCAAATAAAAAAAATATCCGATAAACCCGATAAAAATGTACAAATTTCATAAGAATATAATCAAAATTCGGATTCTGAGTAAGATTTATTCGTTTTGCAAGTTATGAGTCGTAATATTAATTCATTCACGTTATTCTCCATTGTAATGTTTATTATGCATACGCTAACAGTTAATTCTGCATACGCTCACGATAGAATTTTTTTTCCGCGTACGCTCACGATAGTATGAATAATTAGCGCTACTCATTTATCACGATACAATGAATACAGATAATTTGATACTATCGCTATGAATAAGAAAAATTGAATACAAACGTGAATGAGATAAGCGCTAACCATTGTACGTTTTTCAATCAGTATTCATACAAATGAATAAGGACTATTTGGTAATATCGTGAGCAAATCAATAACTAAGGTTAATTAAACGATAAAAATCGTGAACTAAGAATACATATAAATAATGAATGAGGACTAACGTAAGAGTTGTTAAGATTAACTATTCCTTATCTGTAGATGTCGGTTATAGGCCCTAATTGTCTTTGAAAATGTTTGAGAGTCTGTGTAATCCGTATACATTGAGTTTGTCCAGGAAGCTCTTCCTTTTCTCTCTGTGCTTTCCAATCTGGTCATATTCTCCATCTCTACGAATCGCCTCTTCATACGGGCATTTGTTAAATTCGGTTTTAGCGGCTGTTGGATCATCAGTTTGAAATGAAATCATTTCCTGGATATTTATTTCGCTGTACAAGTTTCCCAGACTAAGTCTTTCATTATAGGACAAAGACAGACTTTTTGGCCTACTCCACCAAGCTTGTGTTTCCTCGTTCTTGTCTCTTGTCCTTGAAAGTGTTTTGACATTCCATCTTTAAAGGAATATATTAAAATGAAATATGGTTCATGCTTATAATTTAAGTGCATTATATGCACATTTAACATGTAATATCAGAGATGTCTGAGGAGAGGGTTTTCTCTATTTCAAACATATCCTTCATATAAACGTATTTCAATTTAAAACATATCCAAGAGAAAGAATTCTCACCTTTTCTGTTGCCTCTTTCTACAAAATGTACACGCTACAGATACAACAATTGTCTCAATTAGAATCCCACCGATGACTATACCTATGAAAGTAAGAATTCATATGATCATGCTTGTCTGAATAAAGCTTTTGTTTCCAGTACGTACTGGAGTTCATGCTTAAGTGTTTACGAAATTCTGTTCAGTGAAGGAATGATAAGATCAACCAATGATATAGGAAGCATGGAACTTGGGAATATTCGCGAGGGATTAATTTTCGCGTTTTTCACGAATCAATGAATTTCGCTAACATTTTCCCTACGCGAAAATAACCCTGCTGCATTCATACAAAGGCAGAGATGTTAACATCGCGAATTACTTCCCCAATCATTACGTCTTGATTTTAGAATTGCGAAATCCCCCCCCCCACTAGAATATTATTCTAGATGCTTTAGTACAAGTATGTTTCTTTTTTCTCCAATGGCGAAGGGCAAAACTTCAAAAGATCATCTCACAACACATTGTATCTCTCTAAATCAGATTGTAAATATCGATAATCTACTTGTATAATTAATAAGGATGAACAAGTGTGTGTGTCGCATTTCTTTGTAATCCAAGAAGATAATCTATGATGGTTTGCTTTCTGGTTTTTTATGTTATTGATCCTACAACTCGTTAGTATTGGAATACAATTATAAAATCACTAAACGTTGACAAAAAATCGATGTTCCTCTATCCTTATTACAGGTAGCAATCTTCTAGAGAATGAAAGAAATAAAAGATAAACAATACAAACTCAATGTCCTATAATGCTTTATATCCAATGTTTTAAGTCACGATACTAACACCTTTGTACAATCCCTCCAATAATGTTGTACTGATTTGTTTCTATCGTATATTTTAACGTCTCTACTGACCCTCTCCCTCTTTATGAAATGAGTATGTTATTTTGTGATATATGACATATCAACTATCTACCTTTTTTTAGTATGAATCATAGTGATTTAAGGTACCGCTGATGAGGATTCGTTATCAAAATCAGGTTTAGAGAATTGCATTTAGGAATTTCTGCACAGAAATTTTCGACCTGGAAGCAAAATTGGAGTTTTTCTTACTAAAACCATACACATTTTTTGTCAAACCAATATTGCAAAATATTGCATAATGTATACATGTACCGTGTGAAAATGTATATTCTCACTTGTCTTGACATTTCCCCCTATGTGTGCTTTAGAGTTCAACAATGGTGTATTCTCCAACGCATTCACACGCCTACTTACGACGTGCAAAACCTCCCATTTTGTGACAACTAATGTATTAATGCTATCTATCGTCTCCTACATTCAGAATATATTATAATAGAAGTAGAAACTAGCTAGCCATGGTTTATTGTCCATTTATTCCACCCGTCGCATGAAACAATCAAGTAATTCCCCCCCCCCCCCCCCTCGTGTCGCGTTGATAATACGATTGGTTGCGACCCGTGGAATGACTGAACAATTAACAACGGCTTGATATGTTTGCTATTCCTTAAATAATCGATATAATAGTCATAAAACAAATTTAGCTGAGAAACAAAATGTGTACAGGTGCAATCATTTCAGCAGTTACCTCAAAATTAAAAAAAAATCTCACCTATTAGAAACAATGGTGGTTGATCATCATTCATATCAGGCATCCCAGTTGTTGCATTTTCGAAACCATCCGTTTATTTTTCTGTGTCGGAGTCGGCACTAGTTGTATAAATCTTAGCATTCGACCCCGTAACATTCGTCGAGTTGAGTATATATCTAGTTTTTGTTCTTTCCACAACATCTGTACTGGTCTCATGACTGAAACTGCTGAACCATTTGTTGGTTGTTGACAAGGAATACGAAATTTTAGTACTCTTGTCTACAATAGAACTTGTACTTTTGTGTGATAGTTGTGTGCTTGGTAAGATTGCTTCAAAGGGATACGAAGGTTTAGTATTATTATCTACAAAAGCACTTGTACGTATGTGTGATAATTGTGTGCTTGATCGAATTGTTTCACTTTCACTAGTATGACCTGACAAAAATGTCAATTTAAAAACAGTTGTGTACTGATTTGTAGTAGGAGGTTTTGTCTTAGAACCACCATTGCTCGGATCAATTTGATGGGTTGTTTTCGTTATTGGAAATATTGATGGTTTTGATATTGTTTTCTGTTTCGTTCGTTTTCTAACTTCTGTGGTTTTTGTCGTCGTGCTCTGATGTCTCTCAATGCTATACCAACGAAGCTTAAATCCTGTTTTATATGATTGAGCATTATCTGTTTGAAATTCTATCGTGATTTCATTTGAATCTGACTGTAACTGTGGGTTACGTTGGAAACCACAACGATGAAACAGTATCTTCTTTTTGTTGTTGTCTGTTATCTGAAATATGTTTACAAACTTCAAAAACATTCAAGTTGTTTTACATAGTAGTACATAAATGTTAAGGAAAAAAAGTATATCAAATATATACATGACAAATGTAAAATCTTAAATCTCGATAAAAAAAGTGGTGTCACTATTTTTTATTAATGTGCCGTTGGAATGTTAAATGTCTTTAAATTCAATAGCATCATTCAATAGCAATAAGTAACGTTTTGCATTCATGTATTTCTGTATTTGTCTTTAAAAAAATGAACTTCAGTCTTAATTATAAATGTTGGAGAAAGATATTGGGATAAAGAATAAGGACGGATTATAAAGGGAATCTCATGATGCTTTTTTTAATATCTGTTAAGTTTCTCGAGCCTGAAAAACTGATTAAGAAATGATATTTGTGGGTATCAGAAATATGTATCAGCAGAAACATATAGAGGTCAGTAAAATTTATTTTGATATACCACTGCCTGATTCTTAAGTTTATGAGGACCTGAATTGCAAATCTAGAAAAGTAAATGATGGTAGTTTCACTAAATATCTGTGAATTCCTACCGGTCTTTCGGCTTCGTAGAAAATTAGTTAGGATAACGTTTACGACTAAAACTTTTTAATCTCACTTATTACCTTCAAAAAGTCGTCACATTTTGGGCCCCATCTCCTGGCGAAATCAAAGCGATCAAATTCTAAAAAGAAGAAATGACCGGTAAGGGTACATATCCTCCAAATGTAATTCTTGTTGTTGAGATAGAATCCTTTCTCATTCAATTCTGATTCAAGCTGCCCTGTTTTCTGTGCTTTCTCTGGTCCTTTCGGGCATGATGAATAAGCTTCGAAAGCAAAAAGAATAGAAGATACGAATGAAATTGATCGAAAAATGCGTAAATTATAACGATACATAATCACAAATTCATCTACATGGTTTAAGTTTCGAAAACCGATTCTCCTGTTTAACTTGATTTTGACATATCCTGCCAAAAGATTTAATAAATCAAATTACGTTTTTTCACAGATTTGAAAAATGGGTGTTGAGATCAAAGTTGATGGATGTTGAGATCTAAATCGATGACAACACCTCAAATAAGGGTGATACACTGTATATACTCTATCTGAAAACTTAGTTGACTAATTGATTAAGGGTTTGCTGTCCTTTTTCAAGAACAAATACGTCAGATTATTATGTATGACATTATCTCGTCATTTCTATGTTATGTCGTGATGAAAAACCGAAATATTACAATACAAAAACTCGAAATCAGTATCTCAATTTCATTTTCAATGGTTATATTAAATAGAATTATACCAAGAAATTTGCTGTTTGCTCCTTTAATTTGGAACGTTAGATAAAACATATATAGAATCTGAACCTTACTTGGATAAAATTCATCAGAGGGTTACTTTTATCTAGAATTAACCAATTAAAATCAACTGTGAACACCAGATTCGAGTCTATATTTAAAGACCCTGATGTTATCACAGAGCTTACCTACCTCCAAGAACAATATGTCATCACACCAGCGGACAAAGCCTCAAATAATTAAACATTTACTAACAAAAAGTACTATTTCGACAGTCTAGTTAAAGAGTTGAGTTTAAATTCGACACCTGGAAATCCCACTTACACCCCAACAAACCTTTCTGCCTCTTAAATAATAGACAACCACAAATCAGCTCTTGCTTCCTTTGGCTTCCGCACTAACAATTTAGATTTAGATTTACCATACTTATACTGCATACCTAAAATGCATAAGAATCCGTACAAACAACGTTTCATCGTTGGTTCCTCAAAATGTTCTACCAAATCTGTATCGATCTAACTCACCAAAGTTTTATCTGAAATCAAATCTGAGCATCAAAAATATTGCTCGACAGTATATTCTCGCAGTGGTATCAACCAGATGTGGATTTTAAAGGGACTTTTAGAACATCTGAAATCCACTCATTTTAGTAGAGTCCATTCGATCAAAGCCTTTGATTTTTCGACACTTTACACTACAATTCCACATTCTAAATTGAAAGAAAGACTCGTAAAAATTATAAGTAATGCGTTTACAAGTAAGAACGGTAATCGCAAATACAAATTTATTATTGTGAACTATGACAAAACCTACTTTGTAAAAGAAAAGTCAGATTCTGAAAATAAGTACACTGAAACAGATATTATTCAGATGTTAAACTTTTTGAACGACAACATTTTTGTTGTGTTTGGGGGAAAGGTCTTCCAGCAAATTGTCGGAATTCCAATGGGGACCAATTGTGCCCCACTCCTTGCCGATATTTTCCTTTACTCGTACGAGGCTGATTTCATTTAATCGTTGGTCTCTGATGGGAAAAGATACTTAGCTGCTGACTTCAACTTCACTTACAGATACAAAGACGATGTGTTGTCCATCAATAATCCAAAATTCACGGATTACCTGAGAAGTATCTATCCTTCAGAGCTTGAAGTCAAAGAAACTACAGAGACAAATAATTCAACATCCTATTTGAACATAATGTTGTCCTACGACACTGATGGTCACATGAACACCTCTCTCTATGACAAACGTGACGACTTCAATTTCAGCATTACAAACTTTCCTTTTCTGAGTAGCAACATCCCTTCATCGCCGGCTTAGGGCGTGTTCATATCTCAGTTGATACGCTATGGCAGAGCAAGTACCAAATATACAGTTTTGTTCTGAGAGCTAAGCGTCTTTCAGATAAACTCTCAGTCGGGGATATGTTTGTGACCGACTAACATCGTCACTGAGGAAGTTCAACGGTCGATATGTATTAATAAATGACAAATATGGATAATGACCATATCCTTGTATACAGCACAAAATCGATAATTCAGAAAATCAGAAACCGAAGGCATGCAAAATCAGAATAAAACAGGAACAAAAGCAAACAAACAAAAACCTCCACCATATGAAGAAAAGCGAACTCCCGATATGAGAGTGAGACCAGATGCCCACTGGCAGGAAGAGTAAGCATCTCCTGCTTGCATGCAACACCCGCCGCTTCAATTCGGTAGAACTGTCACAACCGGTTACTTCCATGTCGGAAGACATAGAGTACAATCTTTGGTTGGATTGTTTAATGGTCTATGACAGAATAGCATTCACCATTCTGGAGAGTGGGACATCATAGTGTATGACGAGTTCCCCGTATCTACATTTAGTCATGTGCATTTTTTTCCAAAATCAAGATTTGATGGGACCAAAAATCGTTGCTTCATTCGCTGAGTACATTTTTTTTTTCAAATCATATAAAATGGCAGATTATTTCCAATAAATTAGTCTATATTCTCTCTATATATTTTATCTATAAAAACGTCAACAGACAAAAGGAATATGACTTTCATGATAAAGGTTTATCTTATGTTTACAGCTTACAAAGTACATAACTCCAAGCAGAGTTTACATGTACATGTACAATCAATGCAAACTCTACAACATATTTAAAGGATCACGGCAGAAAGAAGTGGTGGACTCAAAGATTCATGCCGTGAAATTATTATGAAGTCACAGAGACATTACATGAAAATTGCGTCAATGTAGTAAACCTGTGGCAGTGATGCTGTAGTGTATTGTAATGAAACGTAAACTTCGCTTGCCTAGAGTTTTGCAAAATAACTATACTATAGTGAAAGCGTTTGCTAATCCGTTAAATTATTATTCAATTAAACATCAACACGCGGATGCGTTAAGGTGCTCCACGCTGACGTCGCGCTGAAAATATTCCATTTTTACGGTGCCTGGCATTGAACCCTCAATTACAGCTTAAACGTTCTTTCTTTAGTTCAAAGCTATATTTTTTTAATATCTGGTAGGTGTCTGATAGCTAAGAAACAAAATTCTCCAGGGGGATTCCCCTGTGTCACGTGACAGCCCTAAATATAACTCTACAGTGTTGTCTCGGTTTTAAATTGAATTTTGCAAGTGGTAAATAAGGAAAATATAATAAAAATGTTATATCGTTTTCTTCAGTAAATCCTGTAGATTTAGAAATGTGCTGGGCATTGTGACACTTAAAACGATTAAGAGGAGAAAATATACCGAGAAGGAAAACCAGTGGTAAAAACACTGCAAAACTCGACTTTACATCCACATCTTACACAACTATTAAAATTTCTATTAAATGCGCAGCAAAATCTTGGTAAATTAAAGTGTCCTCGATAGATTCTGCATAAAAAATATCAAAATCGTACAAGGGTAGTCACCTGCAAATTACATTTTTTTACAACTACTATATATCAGTCTATTTTCAGATGGGACCTAAACGCACAGGTGATCTAGATTACGTCATAGAAATTTAGCGGGAAAGCATTAGTAAACATGCAACATATACGTGTGTACAACATAATAACACGGGTTTTTAATATCTGATACATTGTAAAGTGGTTTTTTTAGTATTATTTTTACAATGATGAGAATGTAATATACATATATTAAGAAGGCAGGCCCGGCCGGGGGGGGGACTGACCCAGGAGGGTAAGCCTCGTCCGGGCATCCGCTTTTAGGATATATATGTTTTTCAAGTTAAAACATTAAATATTTTCTTTGTAAGAAAGTTTGTGGTAGGGAATAACTCTGGTGATAAAGGTTGACAATAAAACTTCTGCTGATCAAATATTGTAATCTATGTATCAATGCAATATTTCCTCGTACTGAATCCAACCCGGCGGAATATTGAGACCGCGATACTGATCGTCTTCTGATTTTGTATATAACAGAATTGTAAACTTGTTACAGGGCTTTCGTGACCAGAGCTCTATCGGTGACAAAATAATCATAATAAAAAAAATGTATATAACTTGAATAAATAAGAGAGAGGGAGGGGGGTTCTTTCCCGGCTAGGCTAATCATGTTTCTGTCTAATTATAACCCACCCGATCTCTTGCCGATTACAATTTGTTTTATTACTATTTTTATTTCTTCTTAGATTTAGTCTAGTACAAGTTGACCGTATCTGAAGTTTCGATATTGTTCTGTTGTACCGGCTATGAATATTGTGCCCGCCGTATAGCCATTTATTGACACTTTTTTTTAGCACCGTATTCGTAATGATATATATTATATATATTTTTAGAAATAATGCTTGAGAATAAACTGTATTAATGTGCATGAGCTGGCACCCTCGCCCCCCCCCCTCCCCCCAACCCCGGCAGCAACAACAACTAAATTATTATTTTAAAGCCGATAAATCAGTAAAACTCCATTAAATTGTTAAATATGGACAATATCTAACAAAAAATCGAAATAAAAGTTGTGCTCCTTTATGAGGATACCATTACATGTATCAATTCCTTATATTGATTTACTAATTGAAAATCAGAGATTCCTCTGTGAATTAAAATCGGTTTCTCATCCAAAGCTTCCCTTTAACCCTGAACTCAGACTGCGCATGCTTGACCTACAATGACCCGATGTGCAAAACTGTGGAAAAACACGCATTCTTCCATTACTTCTCGTAAATAAGATACTGGGGTCATTTAGAGTTGATGTAAGGAATAGGATGAAAGCTCAATAATATTGAAAATCGATCCAGTACAATTTATCTCTTGAAATATCCCTAACATGCCCAGTTTTTGAAAGTAAGATTCTGCAAATAATATTGGCCAGTCTGTTTAGAATTTATGGTGTGAAATTGTAGTGTAGAGCGTGCAGAAAAGTTTTAGGCTGGTAATGTGAATTGAAACTTGTGGCTTTAAAATTTTCCAAAAGTTCCTCAGAATTCTTTAGGAACCGCATCTGACTGAATCAATTTCTGGATTTTGTTGTATTGCGAGTTAATTTTTTTCGTGAGCAAGATTGATTGAGGCTTTATGGAGCATCTGGGCGAATCGGGAATTAATCCGTGTTTCTAAGGATTGTGATTAATCATTGTGGAATCCAGTAGATAAAGGTTGTCAAGTATTTCAGATACAGATTAATTTGTACATGTGTATTTTGGATTTCAAGATGTAAATTTTCATTTACCCAACACACATAAGTAATTAAAAGTCAAACGTAAAACACGCAATCAGAATGAATTCAAAATGTAGTCAGACAGTTTAAAAAAAATGAAATAAAACAAAACTAGGGAAGAGATCCCTAAAAATGAAAAAAAAATAAAGTTTTTCTCATGGAAAAAAGGGGACGAACAGACAAATACACTGTCTTACAAAGCATATATGTTGTATCAAGGCTGGTGTATTTGATCGAAAACATAGCCACACCATGTAAGGTGTCCTGACGACGAGTGATTTTTTGTGTTAATTGTCCTGGATTTTTCGTGTTTGTCCTGGATTATTTGTGTTCGTTTCGAGCGAAATCGGCAAAATTTCATATTTTTTAGACAATTAACGGACATGTAGATCATCGTGAGATACGTATCTTTGCATTAAACATTGTAAATGCATTATAAGACCGAGTCAATGCTTAGAGCTGTCAGCTTGTCTTTAAATCAAGAGATTACGACTTTTTTTTTTATAAAAATCCATGTTCTCGTCGTTTCAACAGACTAGGTTCAAATATTTTAACACGAAGAACTTGTGCTAGTTCAACAATGCTAGCCATATTTTTTCTCGAGCAATAAAACGGCATTACAAGGCAGAAAACCAAAATTTAAAAAAAGTTAGATGTCCTGACTTTTTTGTGTTTTGTCCTGGATTTTTTGTGTTTGCTGTCCTGGCTTTTGTATATTTCTTCAACAATCTAATAGAGTTTAATTAGGGAATAACTAGCTTCTGACGTTATGTTTGCGGACAGTAAATGCTGATTTTACGGTCGCAAACTGAGTTTTTCTGGCGACGCGTTAGCGGAGCCAGAAAAACGGATGTTTGCACCGTAAAATCATCATTTACCGTCCGCAAACATAACGTCAGTATCTAGTTATTCCCATTCTAATGCAATCTATATTTTGTGAACATAAGGCGAAATGTGAAGTTAGCAACCTCAAAGCCTAGTATGTTCTCGTTTCACAGCCGTAAGTAAGTAGCAAACAACCAATGAAAATCGACGTTATAGCGACGTTGCATTGGAATTAATTTTTAGGGGATTTTGCCATGGCAGTAGCTCCACTTTTATGTGCAATTTTATTTTGCAACCCTTGTTTGTTACAAAAATCACTGTGTATTAGTTCTGATTTCTGTATTCAGATGAAATATGTCCTAATTTGACAGGCTTCCCGTGTTAATTGATCATGAGTGTATATAGTCTACTAAGTCACTAACATGTTCTTTGGATCGTTAACTACCTCAGAATGAAAAAAAAAATTGTCTGTTAAATAAATACATGTTAGACTAAAAGATACCAACATGTATCAGGTTAATGGTGGGTCGTGCTCACACATTCCGGAAAACACACCATTTGCTGTAAATAATGCAGCAGATGACTGTCCGAAGTTGCCAGGAACGTAGCCAGAGCAATGCTGAAACGCAGTCTACTGACCAAGATCAAAACCAACTTAGATCTATAGGGTGGACAGAGAACAAATGCTTTGTGCCTATTTAAAAGTATGAAAAGAGATACTGACATGTATCTGAATGTATAAAAAATAAAAATATATCTAATTGATATATAAGTGTATCAACCCGGAAATTACATAAAGCAAATCATTTTCCCACATTCTTGACACATTGGCGGATCCAGAAGGTCCATTGTCGGGGGGGGGGGGGGGGGGTAGGCGGGACTGAAGTTTAGGAGCGAAGCGCCGAGGGGTAGATTGGGGTACGGGGGGCCTCGGGGGCTCCCCTGAAATTTTTGCGAATAATAGACGCAAATGGTGCAATCTGAGACCACTTTTGAACAACATTGCTTGATCTTCGTTTTGTTTGATATTCAAGGATTAACACGATTTCATACTTACAATGTTTACAAGTTTTTGTATGTAAATGAAACAAATATTTCAATAATTTTATTTTATCACAGTAGTTTAGAATTCCCCTTTCTTGGCTGTAAAACTTATTAGACTTGAAAAACATAATTAAAAAAGTTTTTTGGCGCTCTGCGGGGGGGGGGGGGGGGGGGCTTCGCTCCCCCTACCCCGTTAAATCCGCCACTGTGGCATTAGCCATAACGAAAATGTTCTGTTGAAATTCAAAGAAAAATTAAGAAGGCTTCTGTTCAATGTCTTTCCATTGTATATTGCAAACTAATTATTGATAGTCGTCCTTTCGATCAAATAATCATGTAAAGATGACGAGGGGCGAAACCACAGGTGCCTGCAGATATGATCGTCCCCCCCCCCCCTCTGCTTTCTCAGAATCATGACTAAAATGGCCGTGGAGTAAAGAAGGGAGGAAAAAGACCTCAAGCGAATTTTGAGAAAAATCGAAGCGACAGGAGAGTTGCACACCTTCTCTTTTTTCTCCTTTCTTTACTCCACGGCCATTTTAGCCATGATTCCGAGAAAGAAAGAAGGGGGTTGGGGGGGGAAACGATCATATCTGCAGGCACCTGTGATCCGCCACTGGTCGTCTACAATTTACAATTGTGTGTCATAATGTAATACTAGTATTGGAAGTAATTTTGCTATCTTGTTTGCATGCAAAGGTATACCTCTGATGGAAATGGTAGGAGGGGCAATTTAATTTGACCAAAAACAAAAACACGAAAAAATAAATATATAAAAAATATATAAAAAATAAATAAAAAATAAATAAATGAACACAAAAACAAACAAAAAACCAACCAACTGTGGCATTAGCCATAACGAAAATGTTTTGTTGAAATTCAAAGAAAAATTAAGAAGGCTTCTGTTCAATAATAATAATAATGTAAATGTAATGTAAAATGTAAAAGGCTTTGCCTTGGCATGGATACCCATAAGGGCTTTTTCCTGGACCCAATTGGGGCCTCAAAGCGATCCCCACACCTTATGACTGAAAGTGCTTCCACTAGAAAAGCACTCTGGTTACCCGCCTGCCTTTGGAGCGATATGAAAAACAAACCAACATGTCCGCTTAGAGTCACCGTAGTAAAGAATGGAAAAAAACCAAAACCAAACAAAACAAAACAAAACAAAAGCAAAACAAAACATACAAAACAAGCTTTCTCTTCGTTTAAACTAAGGCATGGGTCATTTTTATAAAAGTAAAGAGTTATATAAGCCGATTATATTAAAATATTCGCTTGCTTTTCAAACCTATTGACAATTATTCTAAAATCCAAAACTAGAAAATCCAGGACATCACACAAAAAATCCAGGACTAGGTACACAAAAATGTCAGGACATACTCAACTCTTTTAAATCTAGTGATATTCGTATATTTTTAACTGCGGCCCCTAAAAGATGACTTAGACATCATAAATACATGAAAACAAACTGAAAAAATGTCAAACTGGGCATTTTATGGAGTTTCAATCAATTTTATGACACAAAAAATCCAGGACGTACACAAGAAATCCAGGACAAATAACACAAAAAATCATCCCTCGTCAGGACACCTTACATGGTGTGATAGCTGTCTCTATGATATACACGCTGCATTTATTTTTCAACCCGTCCAAAATTAGTATCTCACTTTTCATATGTATAAAGACATATATATTTCAATAATTATAAAGAGGTTAATAAATATTTTAAATTAATCTATATTTCACAGTGACAATATATTCTAACAATAAAATAGGACTTACCATTTGAAACTAATATGAGGAAGATTATTTGTATAAGTATGTCCATGTTTTGTCTATGATCTTGATAGATGATACTATTTCTATAAAGAGTAAATGCCGAATAGGATGCGATAATTATGCTAAAAAACTTCCTCGTTAGAGGAAAGGAAATTTCGAGGAGCATCCAATTAGGATGAAAAGTTGCCTAGTTGTTATTAGGGGTTTGTTGATAAAGCGAAAAAAATTGTTACATAATTTATATGGAACTACATGATGTACATTTTGATAATGATTTTTAACTTAAGTCAACTATAGTTCCAAACGGTTTGATTATACATTTTGAAGCGGAAAAAACAGTGTTACAAACAATAAAAGGTTGAAATATGAAAGGATGGTAATAAAGTTTATTCGTCTAAAAATCAGACCTGAGTATATTCATGACAATCACAATAATTATCATACTTGTTTTTCTTTTATAGGGTCCCTGTTAAATAAGAAACGATACGAAAACAAAGCGAAAGAAACTGAAACGATACGAAAACGACAGAAACTGAACGAAACAAAAAAAAAACCATAAAAATAAGATATTTCAGATAAAATAATGTCGAAGGGTTCCAACTCTATACCTTCTATAAAAGTCATATAAAGGGAAAATGGCTGCATAATTGTCTTTATCCATCAAAGCTGATGCCTTTTGTGGTTTCAAGTGTCATGGTTTACAATTTACAACGGCAGCAAAAAATATGTATCCCATACACGAACTATTATATATTTTTTCCCAAACATGCACTTGAGATGATTCATTAGATAACCCACAGCAAAATTCCAAAACACCCATGCAAAAAAACACAGAACAGACACCCACAGAAAGAGAAGCGAAAGGGACAAGGAACACCAACCCACAACACAGAAACATGAAAAAGAAAAGACTACACATAAACCAACGAGACCAATGGACAACCGGTGCCGACTTAGGACGGTCATCTGCCACGTAAATAGCAGATGGTGTGGTTATCCTTGATTACGTGCGCACAACGCTCCCACTATTCCGATTTCCATGAGGTCTCGAAGAACGCACAATTATGGTGTAAAACAACCTCCTCACTGTTTGATGACCACACACAAACAAGACCGTAAAACACAGGGGTCCAAGCAACAGAGATGAATATGTAAATGGATATAAAAAGAGGACGTGCGTAATACAGTCCGTGCTCTGCCGGCTGTAGCGAGCTCATATATGTTATCACCCGAGGAGTCCGACTGACATTCAGAGAGGACAGGTGGTCGGGGCCCTGTCTTCTCTAAGGAGGTTTGGACAGGGCCCGTTATGGAGTCCCGTCGTCACAGTCAGTCAGAGTGCAAGTCTTACGAATGCGCTCGTACATGACTGTATATTGGTCAAGTACCAAGCTTAGTGTCCGTCTGGTGACATTAGGATCATATCCACGGTATAAGTTCTGTCTTGCATTTTTTTCCCAGAATCCGTAAACCTTTCCATTGCAGTTTCAGCTTTTGGTGTTTTACTTTAGAGAGTAACCATCGATGCGGATCTAAACGAAAGGGTAGGGTTCATTTTGGTTCTTTTCTGAAATGTTTGGCACCCCCCCCCCCCTCTCAAAAAAGTTCTCATTTTTATGATAAAACTTTCGAAAGTACAGATTAGAACAACTTCATCTCCACTGTACTAGACTCCTCCTGTGTTAAATAATACCCATCCTCCTTTCTTTAAATCCTCTGGAATGTTTTATGATATTTGACATTTAAGTTGTTAATTATCAATAATTGTTATACCCTCTAGACATTAGGAATTGATGGATAAAGACAATGTCACTTGCATATCTTGTATTTACATGTTCCATTTCGGTATTTTCCCCTCTATTTGGCCTTTTTCCGAAACATCTTAACTAACATAGCTTGTTTCGTTTCATATCGTTTTGGTTTGATATGTGTCATTTTCTTTCAATTTTTGGGGGTTTAATTAGTGTAGTCGTTCGGATGGAATTAGAGCTTTTTCACATATGTTTTATCCTGCGCGTTAGAAGATGAATAATTAACCAATATTTTCCATATCTTTTCTGCAGAGAAACAGACCGAAAGGAAATGAAATAAGTCACTAAATGTAAGTTTCATGAGCGAAAAAAAGTTGTCCTAAATTCACAGATTTACGTTCAGAAACACGTGTGTTCTTCATTAATATTGTATTATATGTATGCTTGCTCTATCTATACTAAGTATAAAATTAATAAAATATGGGTTACTTATACTAACCTCAGATTAGCAAACCATTTGCTATTTACGTGTTGGAATGTCAGCCTTAGACAAAACATGTTATTTATTGATCTCGCTGATTTTTTATTCCTCCACCCATAATTTCGTTAAAGAATGTACATCGCTATATACCCTCACAATTTCTTTGGCGTGAGTAGAAAACTCCGGGTCGGCGACAGGTGCACACTGATCCCCTTCCTTTTATATGTTGTCATTAATGTTTGATGATCCGTACGTCTGTTACGATTGTTTTGTATGATGTTCTAGTGAATATTGTTGTGCCTTTAGCGGTCTAAAGTTTTGTATGATGCCATTTATGTGTCACTCTCTTGTGCGTTTGTTTCGCTGGGTGATTGCAGGGTGGCCATGCTTAGTGCTGTATATTGAGATAATTTTTTCAATACAATAGAATATAACTACATTTTGCTTCAATACTCAATATATTCAATACAATACGCATCTTTACATTGTATAATAATAAATCAATAAATGGACTTTTTACGTTGTAATCAATCAAAACTTTATAAAACAGAAGAAACAAAAACAACACATTGATGTTTTCCATTTTTTTTCAAAAACATGATATTCTTTCCGCCTAAAATGTTAACATCCGTACAGCTAGAGAACTATAATTCTCATTGGATGTTTGTTTCATGGAGTGCGCATCCTCTCATTCAATGAGGAAATATTTACTACTTAAGTGTATCCTGTAAGAAATGTACTCATTTTGCATATGTGTAAAATAAATGAGATTACAGACTTAAAAATGGAAATTCCTCTGCCAATAATTTTCACGCTGTTACTTTCTAACGGTAAGACATTATTTCGTATCAATATTTCCTTGAAATAAAAATCAAACGACATATTAATTTCCTTAACATTATGAAATATCATTGCATCTTCTGTCTTGCTTAGCTTGAAGAAATAAAACAGCTTTGTTCATTTTCTCAATAGCTAAATGCTATCAAGAACACAAATATGGATACAAAATATCGTTAAGTGTAATCCTACTTTCACAAAATTCAACGCTTTAATTCATATCATATGTATTATGTGAAACTGTAGGTATCTTAAGTATACCCTGTGCTATCCTACAATACATCAGTACTTCCAAATACGTTCGTTACAAATAATGATTTAATGTAACATTACTTTGACGTACATTGTAACAGTTTATTATTTGCATGATTGTTTTGAGTCCGCCACTGTTTTCGTTCCGAATTCCCACAGTCTGTGCGGATATACGAGGGTTGTCCGTAAAGTTCGTGGACTTCCTTGATAAAAGCTAGCAAACAATGGTAAAATAAATGAAAGTATCATTTTTTATTAATTTCAAGGTTCACATTAATAATAAACCAAATTTCATCACAAGCAAAGCACACATACTTATAATACTATACAATATAAAAAGGACACTTCCTCATACCCGGAGCACTGGCATGAGGATCCTTGATGTTATATCTGTTATGAACTATTTTGACCATTCTACTCTCCTTCCTAAATTTAAATTTCGAAGAATTTTTGGAACCCATCCAGCACAGACATGGTCCGTTGCAGGGTCATGGGATAAGATCTTATGCACGATTTTTTTTACTTTCACAATTACCTGTCATCTCCCGAATTTTTAGTCGCCGATCAATGTGAATCACGTCACGTTCTTCAATTAAAAGCACTTCTGTCTTTGATAGAAAGTCTTCCCTAGTGCACACCATCCTGTAAACTGTCCTTAACGTCCAAATATCCTTTTTGCCACTTGAAGATTTGGGAACAGCTAGTTTTATCATGTTTTATTTTTCGGCTATTTAAGGAATGTATGGGTCTTAGTCGGTGTTTTCGGAAGCCTTCGCAAAATTTTATCACCGCTCTCTGCTCCGCCTTTCGTGAGAACGTCCTTTTTCGAATAATGACGATCACGTCTTATTACCTTCAGATCCGGTTTTCTCTGTCATCTTGAAACTTTGAACGTCCAGATTCTGCATGTGTGATGTCATTACTATTATCAACATCACAATGTAAAAATTATCGTTTTATCCGCGGGATTTTACAACATGCAAATGAAATGAATAAAATGATAATCAACATATTTCGGTAAAAATGCACCGTGCTCCGGGTCACCACCCTTTGTCTAATTTCGAAGTCATAGTTGTAATAATGGAATCAAAATATGATAAAAAAATTTTACATTTTGTAATTCCCAAATAGTATATAAGGATAAATATACTAAAATAAATATCTTTAGCGCTAATTTTCCTTGATTTAAGACTTGTCCACGAACTTTACGGACAGCCCTCGTAGCCTTAACTGTTTGCAAATATGTTCGGAGAATGGTATTATGCAAGCCATGGAACAAGATATACCTTTGTATGAAAATAACATATTTTCTGACATGAACAAGCATCTTTCCTAAGAACTTTATTTTCTACATGGAGAATACAGAGTGAAATATGAATAAAATTTAAGTACACGTATGTAATGCTATTATCATATGAGAACCAAAAAGTGTAAAACGTCTAGTTCAATACTCAATACATAAATTGTGCAATGTGTGTAGCAATAAGCCCCCCCCCCCCAACCACCAACAAAAAACCCTCTGAGGATTGACAGACCCCAAGCAAGCTAGAGGTGGGACCAGGTACCCGGGAGGAGTTAACTTCCCCTGTTTGGCTAGCCTCACCCGTCGTCAACGTTCACGCGCGAAACTGAAGATAATATCCACAAAATATGCACTGGCTGAGGTAATGTCTCTATAGGAAGCGCTATGCCGGCCATGTCAGGGAAAGACATTCAAAACACTTACTGTTAAACCCCTCTCGGGGGACTTTTTTACGATCTCCACACTGCACAGGGCATGCGTGTGACACAAATGAATAAAAGAAGATCCTGACGACAATCTCAACATTACTCACAAAAGAGCATTAACGTGAGCATCGACGAATCAGTTGCCCGGAATTACTTAGAATCGTTTGGCTAGCCGCATCCGCCGTCTACGTTTACGCGCGAAACTGAAAACAATTTCCACAAAACATGCACTGACCAACCTATGACAGAGTCCCGACTCAACCGGACGGAGCCCCGACACATCCTGGCGGAGTCCTGACCAATCCAGACCACAGCGTCGGAGCAAGTCGGTAAATCCAAGGTATACAGTCTGCTTAAATCAAGGAGAGGTCTGAATAGGTCGTGGTGAATCGAGTTAGGTCGGGATAAATCGGGAAGGCACCCCAACAAAGTATTACATGGTCCGTTCGAGATCCAAAGCAGCTTGTTAAAGTCGTTGCAGTCGTGCCAAAAACATGTTCATTTTAAAATGTTATTTTAAGACTGCCATATTTGTTTATGTGTAATTTGTCATGTAAGTTGACGTCAAGTCGGCAAGAAAAGACGGTATAGGTAGGAGTGCAGTCTGTACATATCGTTATTAATCAAAGCTAAATCTGCACAAAAAAGAGTTTAACAGGAAAATTCGATGTTAAAACGAAACAAATTGGTTTGATATCGGGGATATACCAGTATAAGTCGGCGGTGCTATGTCGGGGCAAAGTAGTCGAAGTCATCAGTTAGACACATAAATTAAACCAACTTATTGATTCATCTAATACCGTTATTTTAGTTTAAATTTAATTTACTTTTTAAATCATAGTTTAATGAACTTCCGTTGGCGAAATAAATATTATTTCGTTCCCATGAAATATTATTTCGTTCCCTCGAAACATTATTTGTTCCCTGAAAATACTATTTTGATCCATCGAAATAATTTTATATTTTTAACAGCTCTTTACGGCCACCGTTAATTTAAGTACTGATTTCGAGATGGATATTTCTTGTATTTAATTTTGTCGGTCATTCATCATGTTCATAAAGACAATAAGTAGAAATGATAAGATATTGTCATAAAGATGTAAATAAACATTTGACTCATTTGTTCTTGAAAAACAACAACGTCTCCTTAATTAATGAGTTCATTGAAATATTTATCAAGCTTAATTAGGTTAGGGTATACATCACTCTTGTGTGAGGCGTTACCATCAATTTGAGAATAAATTCAAACAGCGATCTTTCAAATATCTGTAAAAACACTATCTCGTTAATTTGATGCTACTTGTGTGGCAGGTGGCCGTCCTAAGTCAATTGATCGTCTGTCTCTTCAACGCATTCGAAACTTTCTGTAATCAAAATTTCTTAAAATTTATAAAACATGGTTCCTGTAGCATCATATCCCACCCATCCTGCTACGTCTTTCGGTTTATTTTTGACATAATAATCATCACAACATTTGGAAGAGTATTTTTAACATGTTAAAATCATGTTAAATGGGGGGTGGGGGGGTTGCAGATACATTTATAATTATATATATAGATGATTATATTAATTTTCTGATCAATTTCACTTGCATTTTCTATTAATTTTGCTTTCAAAGCTAGTTCATCGTGCCTGAAAGGAGTAGAGGAAGCACAGAAAACAGGCCAGCTAGAATCAGAAGTGAACGAGGAAGAATTCGATCTCAACAACATGAATTATTTCTG
Organism: Pinctada imbricata; assembly: GCA_033119305.1. Taxonomy (NCBI): domain Eukaryota; kingdom Metazoa; phylum Mollusca; class Bivalvia; order Pterioida; family Pteriidae; genus Pinctada; species Pinctada imbricata. The sequence continues at coordinate 62,790,416 of VSWD01000003.1, forward strand.
GAATATATATACTCTAACTGGTCTTGATTTTATGATATGTATCATTAAAATTTATGCATATTCCGATCAATTTCATTCGTATTTTCTATTATTTTAGATTTCAAAGCTTATTCATTATGCCCGAAAGGACAAGAGAAAGCACAGAAAACAGGACAGATTGAATCAGAATTGAATGAGAAAGGATTCTATCTCAACAATAAGAATTGCATTTGGAAGATACGTACCCTCACCGGTCATTTCTTCTTTTTAGAGTTTGATCGCTTTGATTTAGCCAGGAAATGGGGCCATAAATGTGACGACTTTTTGAAGGTAATAAATGAAATTATTCATAAAAAAATCAAAACGCTATAGTCGTAAATGTTATCCTTACTAGTTGTATGCTAAGCCGAAAGACAAATGGAAATTCACAGATATTTAGAGAAACTACATGTACCATGTTTTACTTTTCTATATTTGCAGTTCAATTCCTCATAAACTTAAGAATCAGGCAGTGGTATACCAAAATACATTTCACTTACCTTTAAATATCTGTTCTGAGACATACTTTTACGACATTTATAATCGATCCGTTTTGTTTATTTCAATATCTTTCTCCAACATTTATAACTGAGCCTGAAGTTGAAAGAAAAAGTAAGGATTACATGAATGTAAAACGTAATTTGTAACGGCACATTTATCAAAAATAGTGATACCTTTTATCGAGAATTTAGGCGTTACATGTATATATTTTTTTTATTTCTTTCTTAAAGAAGTTCTCTAGTCGTGGAGATTTTCGTGTATATTACAGTTCATATCAAACTAAATTTCAACAAGAAATTTCCCCATGATGTAATCTCTTTCAGAGCTGATATAGACCAATTTATATTTTACCACATTTTCCAATTTCTCAAAATAGCTGTACACACCGGAAGTACGTCAGAAGTGTGTAAAAGGGAACCACGTTTCATAACGCTATATAGAAATGTACATGCATGTTGTGGATACATGTACTATTGTACTCTTATAAATGCCAAAATAAAGGACATATCAAGTGAGAGTGTATGAGTGATAAATATGATAAAAGAGCATTTAATAATGAAACCTAAATATTTACATTAAAACTACTAATGTACATAATTTATTTATATACGTACGTACATGTATGTGTTGATCATCAGTATATTTTAAACGACTTCCAGAATCCTAAAGTTTATCTCAGAGAGGGATTCTAAGGCATATATAGATAAAAAAAATCTTAAGGGAATCAACCTTCCTTTCCCCCGGAAAGAAAATGGGGTGGGGGTAAGCCGTCTATTTCGAAAAAAAACATACTACATGTACTAGTAAAACAAAGGAAAAATCTGCATTTTTTGGCGAATCCAAGGGGTCATGACGTCCTAACCGTCTAGATCACGCTTGTAGATGGTATATCCTATTTACAAAATTCTATAATCTGACTCCCTCCCGTTCAGCCTATTGATACCACCCGCCTTTGTTGACATTTGTACCTTCCCACTTCTAGTCGGCACGTACGTACTTCAATAAATATTACCTTCCTTACATTGGAAAAAGCATGCCATGTACATGTTAAAAGAGGGAGAAATTATGTCTGTGAAATATCGATGAAAATTAAATGTAAAAATATAAGTCATCGACATGTTCAATGTACTTATTTTGTGAGCGGGGAAAAAAGAAAGAAAGAAGGAAAGATACAAGCTAGATTTTTTTTACATATATACAGGCCCCAAGTGCCGAAAAAAAGTCAGTATGCAACAACTGTTAAAGACAAATATTAACTCCCCTCTCGCCCAAATTTCCAGACATAACGCTCATCTCCAGACCCCCCCTGTTGTTTTGTAGTAAAACAAATTTTTTTATTGAGTGTAAACAAATAAATGTCCATCAAATATTTCATCAAACGGATCCGTGTGGAGCATCGAAATACGCAAGAACTTCAGTTTTCAACATGCAGAGGATAACCTGTTACATGTTTACAAAATTTTCGATAGATTGGGGTGGGGACACAATTTTTTTTATTGAGTGTAAACAAATAAATGTCCATCAAATATTTCATCAAACGGATCCGTGTGGAGAATCGAAATACGCAAGAACTTCAGTTTTCAATATGCAGAGCATAACCTGTTACATGTTTACAAAATTTTCGATAGATTGGGGTGGGGACGTAAATTTTAACTGCGGAAGGAGTCGCGACTGAATTTTGGAAAAAAATGTATTTGATAATCATAAACAAGATACCATATCAAATACTTGTATATGTATTCCGGATATCTATTTTCTTATTGTTCTGAGCAACACAATGATCATATCCTTTTGGAGCGGAGATAGTATTATTAATAAATTAAGACCATCTTGAATTCTTGTAATGTACCTCGGAAATGAAAATCTCTCTCTCTCTCTCTCTCGTACTGAGATACTCGATCACTAAATATTGACGAAGAACGCTCGTTTCTTTCCGTTTAATTCTGAAACGATTAGAATTTCATTTTATTCGATATACATTACATGATCACTTCTCCCGGTATTGAATTTCAAAACAGTTTTTTTTTTCCTGAAATCCTGAACGGAGCTAACAGACAACTTTCCGGGCAGGCCATATCATTTATATTTTTGTCGACCCTAATCATTTAAATTTTTTTACCTTCACAACTTTATATGACTTCAGAAAATAAATTTCATATTATCTGAAACGGCCAAAAAATGTGTCGTCAATTTAATGACATTAATTTATATTTTTTACCCTCTTCCTAATACAGTTGCGCCCCCCCTCAATCCTAGCTATTTATCAGCTGATTAGAATATCAATTTGAGATCCCATCTAGACAGCTAGGAAAGGCTTTACTTAGGATTTCATACCCTATAATATTTCGATCTCTCACCCTCCCTGCATTATTTAATATTTTCCGTGTTCATGCAAGTCTTACCAGGAATGGGGAAGAAACCTCCCCCCCCCCACTCCACCTGGATGGATCCGACAATGAAATTGTACAGGTCTTTTTGTTTTTTGTTGTTAAAAAAAACCCCACTGATGTCTAATTTACTTTGAAAATGGTTAAACCGAAAAATAATTACAAATGTACCATATAAACAAAGAGACACATGTACTATATTTCACATTACGTCATCGTGTGAATGTGTAGTGTATACACACATCTGACGTCACGAATTTGTACTTTCAATTTCGGCGGAAGTTGCAGACTAGTTCTGTGTTAAATCGCTTGCTTGTTGATATTGGCCTATAAATCGCTGTTTCATGGATAAACGAGACAATATATTTTTATGGAACTACCAATACTTTGTAATTTGAGTTTGTCCGAGTTTATGTAAGTGAAAATACCCACGAGTAGAGGACTTCTTTAACAGTTATGTGCATATGATACTATATATAACAATTCATTGTTTTTGAAGATTGTAAATATATTCCAGATAACAGACAACAACAAAAAGAAGATACTGTTTTATCGTTGTGGTTCCCAACGTGCCCCACAGTTACAGTCAGATTCAAATGAAATCACGATAGAATTTCAAACAGATAATTTTCAATCAAATAAAACAGGATTTAAGCTTCGTTGGTATAGCATTGAGAGACAACAGAGCACGACAAATACCACAGAAGATAGAAAAAGACACACAATTTGGGCAAACAAACCTCATACCCAAGAAGCTACAACATCGTTTATACAAGCCAGATCTTCAAAACCACAGAAAACACATAAAAAAGGGATGAATGTATCAAGCTCAGAAACATCATACTCTACAATAGAAGTTCTTAACACAGGAAAAGGTAGACTTTACATGTTTACCCTTTATCCGTTGAATAATTCCTTTATTGTCCTCTATTATCACAATCTTTCACAAGAAAGCAAGATTCTGCACAAATAAAATTAACATGCGGTGCACCAGAGATGCATGTCTCGGACAGTGAATTCTCATCAGTAGAACCTCAGACCAAGAATACAGAGTGAAATCTGAATAATACAAGTATTAGCTTTTACACAAAGCTTGCCGTCAGTTAGCTGACTGTAAATATTGTAAACTCCTAGTTAGAAAATGCATTTACCAATAGCACATTTCCTGACTTTTCCGCGTTTTTCCGATTCAAGTGACGGAAATTTCCGAAAATCTGCGATTTTTATAGGACGTATCGGCTCAAAGACTTTTCGATAGAAATTTCGGAAGAAAATACACTGATGCGATATGACTTTCATTTGTCAGGTCATCTAGACTCTTAAGCCGACCTGGTAAGAGAATCTTATACACAGGTTCTGAATAACCTAGACGGATATTTGCATTTTATGCAATTGTCAACCAATCATATGGGCAATAGGTATTCTATCCGTGCAAGTAGTTTACGAATGATTACAGTATACCGTCAGTCATGACTGACGGTAATTAAAGTAAATGTACATGTATGTAATGATATTATCGTATGAGAACCAAAAGGTGTAAAACGTCTAGTTCAATACTCAATACATCAATTCTGCAGTATGTGTAGCAATAAGATACTAAAGCCCCCCCCCCACCACAACCACCAACAAAACCCCATTAGAACATCGACGGAACACCAACAAGCTATAGGTGGGACCAGGTACCCGGGAGGAGTAAACATCCCTGTTTGGCTAGCCTTACCTGTCGTCGACCTTCACGCACGAAACTGAAAACAATATCCACAAAATATGCACTGGCTTCGGTAATGTTTATATAGGAAGTGCTATGGCGACCATGGCAGGGAAAGAAATTGTAGCATCATATCCCACCCATTCTGCTACGTCTTTTGGTACATTTTTGGACATAATAATTTTCATACTTTTTGGCCGTATTACATTGTTTAGACTCAGGATCACTGACGAGGGTTAGTACCCGAAACGTGCATGTGTGGTCCATGCTGTATATTTATTAAGTTTAAAATCATGCTCTTGAATTTAAAGACGTTTAACAATTGAACTACTAGGTGAGTGTCACTGCTGGTGGATCAAGAGTCCCCGAGGGCACATGTAGCCAAGTTAGATCAACTTCGGTTAATCGTCTGTCTCTTCAACGCATTTGAAATTTTCTGTTACAAAATTTCTTATTTCGTGTTGCAGTGTGGAGTTGGTAAAGCAATTCCCCGCGACCCGATGTTTGAAGTGTTTTAATTTCATTGTGTTCTCTATCGCATGCCCTCTTTTTATATCCATTTACATATTCATCTGTGCTTCTGGGGCCTCTACGTTTCGCGGTCTTGTTGGTGTGAAGTCATCTTACAGTGAGGAGGTTGATTTACACCACAATTGTACGTTCTTCGAGACCTCTGGGTGACTGGAGAAGTGAGAGGGTTGTACGCACCTAATCCAGGATAACCACACCATTTGCTACTTGCGTGACAAATGGTCGTCCAAAGTCGGCACCGGTTGCCCATTGGTCTCGTCGGTTTATGTGTAGGCTTTAGTATTTGATGCTTACATGTCGTTTGTCTCTTTTCCGTCTCGTGCTGTACTCGTCTTTTGTGTTTTTGCATCGGATGTTTTGGAGCTTTTCTGTTGATGCTGCGGCGGGTTCTTGTTGGAGATCTCCTACCTTCTTTGAAATTTCTAAAACGATGGTCTTCAAGTTCAAGTTCAAGTTCATTTATTACTTTATGCCAACTGGCACATCAGCAACATAATATATACAATACATATATAAATGAATAACAAGGTGGACAATATGACATATCAAAATACATATGAAAAGAAAGCAAATAAATACATGTATATATTGAGAGCAACAGTTATCAATATGGTACTTATGATAGATATTATAGTAATAGGCACCATCCCGATTATATGATATGACCCATCCAGGGATCCAACCAACAAACACAATCACAACAAGTACGACCGTATTCATGGTTAGATCCCTGAACAAATCAGCCATACAATCGGGATAACATCAATATCAATACAAACAAATACATTCTTATAGGCTACTAGTATATGAAATATATTATCTCTTAATTATTATTGTTATTTCTCTTTTTTAGTGCTAATTCAATATATTTGCCTAAATTCCTTAGTTCCTTTATATTTTTGTACTCAGTAAATGAATCATTTTAAAAACACTAGGTCGTCTATAATAATAAGGTTTTATGTATTTCTCTCTTAAATCGGAGTAAAATGGGCATTTGAATAAAAAGTGAAATTCATCTTCTAAATCTTCGTGGTTACACTTAACACATTTTCTATTATTCCTAGCTTCGTTAGTATATCTACCAGACTCTATATTTAAATTATGTGAAGATAGTCTAAATTTCGCTATGTATTTCTTGTAAGTCTCATCAATTGATTTCGTAAGATAGTACTGAATTTCGAAGTTATCGATTACGTATTGATATATCTGACCGCGTGAATAATTACTCAAGGACGACATAATTTCTTGTTTATACATATCTAGAAAACGTTGTTCGATTAAAGATATCATGCTTTTATCGATACAGCCCTCAAACCATACATATCCTAATCCTAATTTGTCTAACTCAGTTTTAATATTTACTGTCCATTCATCATTTAATAGTACTCTCTCTTCTAAACATGCCTTTAAGATGCAATTTTCTGTATTCTTCAGTTTAATCCAATATTTTATTATTTTCAATTTTCTCATTGTATTTAATGGAAGCCTTCCAAGTTCACAATATACCATATTATTGCATGTACTTTTTTTAACACCTAAAACTTTCTTACAGAAAGATGTGTGTAATTTTTCTATGTCGTATCCTACGTGAAAACCCCATATTTCGGCGCTGTAACTAAGTATACTGTTTATATAAGTATCAAAAATAGCACACTGCGTTTTAGTATTAAAATGACAATTTCTCAATTTATTTCTGATAGCAAAAAGAGCTTTTCTACCTTGCTCAGCTACATGTTTTTGTGTTTTCAAGAATTTGCCATTATAATTGAATAGCATTCCTAGATAATTAAATTGGTTGACAATTTCAATTTCTTTTCCATCATAGAACCATTTTTCCTCATTTCTTAATTTCCCCCCATTTCTGAATACTACAATTTTAGTTTTGCTGACATTTAGTGACAACTTCCACTCATCGTTATACTTATATAAAGTATCTAACATATGCTGTAAGGATGAAGGAGACTCTGCGAATAATATCATGTCATCTGCATACATTAGTAAAAATAGGTTAATTAGGTTAATTTCTATTGATTCACAATGTTCTTTGATAAAGAAAACTTCGCAATCATTTACATATAGTGAGTATAAGATCGGTGAGAGCACCTCACCTTGAAAAAGCCCGATTCTGTTACTGAAATATTCTGACAATAGACCATTGTGTTTGACACACGATTTAACATTACTATACAGTGAATGAATAATCTGAAGCATTTTCCCTTGAATACCTTGTCTGATTAATTTACACCATAAATTTGATCTATCTATTAAATCAAAAGCCTTCATGTAATCTATAAAACAGCAGTATAATCTCCCCCCTTTTTTCTTTAGAGTTCTATTTATTAACGACTGCAATACAAAGATAGCATCAATGGTTGACTGTCCTTTTCTAAAACCAAATTGAGCATCAGTTAATATGTTATTATCCTTATCCCATTCATATAGTCTTCTGTTCAATATCGAAGTAAATAATTTGCCAAAACAACTAATTAATGTAATTCCCCTATAATTATTGGTATCCTCTTTATCTCCTTTTTTGTAAATGGGAACAATACACCCCCTAGACCAAATTTCTGGAAAATATCCTGACATAAAAATGGAATTGAATAGCTTTAGTAGATGTGGCAATAAAATTTCTTTACAATCCTTAAATAATTCTTCTGCACAGCTTGTATTTCTACTCAAATGTTTGATAGCATCAACAATTTCATCTTGTGTAATACAAGTATCTAATTCTTGAAATGAAGGATTCATAAAAATATCTGAGTCAATAGCATTAGTATTCTCAACACTTTCACTATTACTTAAATGTTTGAAGTGGTCGACAAACTTGTCTAATGAAATAAAGTCTGTTACCTTTGATTTTCTTTTCGAAAAATATCTATGAAACTGTTTAGGATTATGTTTTCTCATATATTCCATCATATCTCCTTCATATTTTTTATACTGTCTTTTTAATCGTGATTCTAATTTCTTGTATTCTCTTTTTCTATCTATTAGATACGTATGATTTTCAACGGATTTCTGTTTATTGAAGTTGTACAAAGCTGTTTTATATGTTTTATATTTTTTTTTGCATTCTTCGTTAAACCATGGTTTGTCGATCACTTCCTTTTTCTTTGTCTTTCTTGACTTATTATTGCATTCAGATAGGTTAAAACTATGTACATCACAATATGGCAACACATGACTATTAATAGCTTCACAAAAAGTATTTACACAATTGTCAACATCATCTTGACAGTTCATATTTGTAGTAATTATTGCATCATAATAATTTTCATTTTCCCATAAGACCTCTTTAATCTGTTCAATATTTTCATCTAACCATTTCACCGATTTTGCCGGGCACCTGCCTTCACAAAAATTTATTTCCTCATTTGACCTACCTTTGTCAGTATTAATTTCAATGCTAAAATCAATGGGTGAGTGGTCAGAGAAAGTCGTGAACTCGCCTGTAGTAAAGTTTACTATATGTTTGAAGTTACTTTCTTCAATCAACACATAATCAATCAAACTTGCCCCTCTGGCCCCACTAAATGTAAAGCTCCCCTCTGTGTCCCCTGCATGTCTCCCGTTGAGTATTCTAAGTCCAGTTGATTTACATAGGGAAAGCAAATTTCTGCCAAACGTATTAATATATGAATCCATATTTTTTCTGTCCATCATTTCTAAATCACTTTCATATTCGAAATTCCCCAAAACATTCCTCATTATCCTCTGTCAGTCCGTCATTCTCTATATAATCAGCCCTGGTTCCCGTCCTTGCATTTAAATCTCCCATAACAATCACTTTACCGTTAGTCTTATAATTTGTGAATGAATCCTCTAAACTTTGAAATAAATCTATCTCAGTGTCTTGTAGCATCACGTATAAGATGGTCCGTTCGAGATTCAAAGCAGCTTGTAAAAGTCGTTGCAGTCGTGCCAAAAACATGTTCAATTTAAAAGGATATTTGAAGGACTGCCATATTTGAATATGTGCACTTTATGATGCACGTAGACGTCAAGTTGACATGGCTCGGAGTAAAGTCGACAGGGGTAGGTGTGCAGTATGTACAGATCGTTATAAATCGGAGCTAAATCTGCACAAAAAGGAGTTTAGCCAGATTCGATGTTAAAACGAAACAAGTTGGGGGTAAGTCGGCGTGATGTCGAGGATATACAATGTACCAGTATAAGTCGGCGGTGTTTTGTCGGGGCAAAATGGTCGGAGTGACAAACCGGGATCATCCGACGACGACCTCCCCGACTTTTGAAAAATTCTAAGTCAGGGATACAAGTCGGCAAGATTTCGTGGCTCGGACTTTATATTGTTGTATAATACATAATGGCATTAGCTAGACGCATGAATTAAACCAACGTATTGATTCATCTAATACCGCTATCTTAGTTTAAATTTTATTTACTTTTTAAATTATAGTTTAAAGAATTTCCGTTCGTGAAATAAATATTATTCCGTTCCCATGAAATATTATTTCGTTCCCTCGAAACATTATTTTTTCCCTGAAAATACTATTTTGTTCCCTCGAAATAATTATATATTTTTAACAGCTCTTTACGGCCATAGTTAATATAAGTACTGATTTCGAGATGGGTCTTTATTGTATTTAATTTTTTTCGTTCATTCATAACGACATTACATAGTTCTTTAAATGACAAGGTATTGTCATAAAGATGTAAATAAAAATCTGACTCATTTGTTCTTGAAATACGACAACGACTCCTAAATTAATAAGTTCATTAAAATATTGATCAAGCTTATTTAGGTTATTTTGATCCATCGAAATAATTTTATATTTTTAACAGCTCTTTACGGCCACCGTTAATTTAAGTACTGATTTCGAGATGGATATTTCTTGTATTTAATTTTGTCGGTCATTCATCATGTCCATAAAGACAATAAGTAGAAATGATAAGATATTGTCATAAAGATGTAAATAAACATTTGACTCATTTGTTCTTGAAAAACAACAACGTCTCCTTAATTAATGAGTTCATTTAAATATTTATCAAGCTTATTTAGGTTAGGGTATACATCACTCTTATGTGAGGTGTTACCTTCGATTTTAGACTAGATTCAAACACCAATCTTTCAAATTTCTGTAAAAACACAATCTCGTTAATTTAATGCTACTTGCGTGGCAGGTGGCCGTCCTAAGTCAATTGATCGTCTGTCTCTTCAACGCATTCGAAAATTTCTTAAAATGTATAAAACATGGGTCCTGTAGCATCATATCCCACCAATCCTGCTACGTCTTTCGTTTCATTGTTTGACATAATAATGATCACAACATTTAGCCACATTACATCGTTTAGATTGAGGATCACTGACGAGGGTTAAGTACCCGAAACGTGCATGTCTGGTCCATGCTGCAAATTCATCTGATCTGAAATGATGCTATTGAATTTGAAGACGTTTAGCATTGGTCCCTTTTACGTCTCTTTCCGTTTGCCCATTGGTCTCGTTTGTTTATGTGTAGTCATTTGTGTTTTATGTTTTTCTGTGATTTGACGTTCATTGTACTACTGCGTCTCTTTCTGTGCCTGTCATTTTTGTGTTTTACAGTGGGTGTTTTGGGAGGTTGCTGTTGATGCTGCATCTAGGTGTTGTTGGAGATCCCCTCCTTTCTTTCCGTGGATGACTGTTCTGTGCGAGGGGGGGGGGTTGCATTTGGGTTTTGGAATTTTCCTTTGCGTGCTACAACCGAGTGTTAATGCCCTCCTTTCTTGTAAAGATTTGGCAGAGTATGTTAAACATGTTAAAACAAGTAAAATCGGGGGTGTAGATACTTTAATTTTATAATTATAGATGATTATATTAATTTTCCGATCAATTTCACTTGTATGTTCTATTAATTTCGCTTTCAAAGCTTATTCATCGTGCCTGAAAGGAGTAGAGGAAGCACAGAAAGCAGGCCAGCTTTAATCAGAAGTGAATGAGGAAGGATTCTATCTCAACAACAAGAATTATAACTGTGGAATATATGTACTCTAACCGGTCATGAATTTATGATTATGTATCATTGAAATTTATGCATTTTCCGATCAATTTTATTCGTAATTTCTATTCTTTTTGCTTTCAAAGCTTATTCGTCATGCCCGAAAGGACCAGAGAAAGCAAAGAAAACAGGGCAGATTGAATCAGAATTGAATGAGAAAGGATTCTATCTCAACAACAAGATTTACATCTGGAAGATATGTACCCTCACCGGTCATTTCTTCTTTTTAGAGTTTGATCGCTTTGATTTAGCCAGGAGATGGGGCCCAAAATGTGACGACTTTTTGAAGGTAATAAATGAAATTATTCATAAATAAATCAAAACGCTTTAGTCGTAAATGTTATCCTTACTAGTTGTATGCTAAGCCGAAAGACCAATGGGAATTCACAGTTATTTAGTGAAACTACATGTACCATGTTTTACTTTTCTATATTTGCAGTTCAAGTACTCATAAACTTAAGAATCAGGCAGTGGTATACCAAAATACATTTCACTTACCTTTAAATATCTGTTCTGAGACATACTTTTACGACATTTATAATCTATCCGTCTTGTTTATTTCAATATCTTTCTCCAACATTTATAATTGAGCCTGAAGTTGAAAAAAAAAGTAAGGATTTCATGAATGTAGAACGATATTTGTAACGGCACATTAATCAAAAATATTGATACCTTTTATCGAGAATTTAGGCGTTACATGTATATATTTTATTATTTTTTTCTTAACAGTTATGTGCATATAATACTATATATAACAATTCATTGTTTTTGAAGATTGTAAATATATTCCAGATAACAGACAACAACAAAAAGAAGATACTGTTTTATCGTTGTGGTTTTCAACGTACCTCACAGTTACAGTCAGATTCAAATGAAATCACGATAGAATTTCAAACAGATAATATTCAATCAAATAAAACAGGATTTAAGCTTCGTTGGTATAGCATTGTGAGACATCAGAGCACGACTGAAACCATAGACGATATAAAACGAACGAAACAGACAACATTATCAAAACTATCAACATTTCCAAAAACCAAAACAACCCATCAAATTGTTGAAAGACACACAATTGGCAAAAAGCTACCAAAGAATCATAGAAGTTTGAATCATACATTTACTTCTGACGACTTTAGAAGTGCCATTGTAAAGAGGACCGCGCCTGCTGTTCAGAGGGGGTTAGCTAACAGTCGTTCCCGACGGAGAACTCCTGTTTCGACATTGTATATACAAGAGATAACTTCTAAACCACAGAAAATTAATGAAAACGGAATGGATGTATCAAGCTCAGAAACATCATATACTACATTAGAAGTTCTTCACATAGGAAAAGGTACATTGTACATGTTAACCCTTTATCCGTTGAATAATTCCTTTATTATCCTCTATTATCACAATCTTTTACTAGAAAGCAAGATTATCCACAAAACAATTTAACAAACGGTGCACCAGAGATGCATGTCTGGGACAGTGAATTCTCGTCAGTAGAACCTTAGAACAAAACGATTCAATATAAAATAAAAAAGTTTCCGTACATTTGATTTTGAATTTCAGGCATTGATTTTGTACATTTTGTGAAAGTCCGAATTTCAAATACGGTCCAATCAGAAATGTTATTAATTGAAAACTGTCCCTAAATAAATCTCACCTCTAAGGTCCCGGGTTCGAATCCCAGATTCGGCGAAGGGTCTTATGTGGGAGGGTAGGTGGTCCCCCAACCAGGCCTCAGTAGGAGGTTTTTCTCCGGGTACTCCGGTTTCCTCCTGCTCCTTGGACCCCCTCACGCCAACATCTGAGCCAACGTGAGACATTAATATAAGTTGTGTAACTTGTTTGTTAAACGTTGTAAAATAAATAAAGTTTAATTTTAGTATTCATTTCAGAAGTTATATTTACCAACGAACAGATAGATAATATATTTCATCATAATATAATACCATACAGAAAATAACAGATGCACTTTCCAATTGATACTATGCTCAGTTTGATGCTCTATTGAGAGTGATGTTGAGATTGTCAGGATCTTTTACATCTCTTTATTGTAAATGTACATTGTATTTATTTCCTTTATTGTCCTAGAAAAAAGTTTGCATAATGCTTTTTTGTTATAATTGACCGCGGCTGCACAGCATATTACTAGATCAATGACTCCTAAAGTCATAAGGGCATTCTAGTAAAATAAAAAAGTCCTTACTTTCTACGAACACTGAGATCAGCAAGAAATGAAGTGATATAATAATTGAGAAAGTCTTACTGAAAATCGAATTCTTTTCATGTACTCAATAAGTCGAACTCCCGATAAATCGAGCCCTTTACATTTGTTCCTTAAAATTCAACTTATCTAGATTTGACTGTACTCTCTATATTTTTTAGATCATCCAGTAAATGGACATGACTTAGGAACATTCCTTCAGGAGAGCGCAACATATGTAATGTTCTTTATAGCTTTTATCGTGACTTTGTGTGGATTTTCTTGCATATACAGGAAATTACGTCACATCAAAATTACAATGTAAGATACATTCATTTCATATTAACGAAAATATATAAGCATACAACTGAATTCTTTTAATCTATGTTTATGACATCGAAAAGACAACACGTACTACCAAGGTAATAGGCAATGCTGGATGGAGCCCCAAAAGGACCACGGGTCGGCGACATAAACCCTCCTTTCTTCTTTCAGTAAATAAAAGTAAAACGCAAAGCCGGAAGCGCATTCTAAAAACCAAAACCGAAAGAGTTACGACTTTCGAAAAGAAAAGAGTATAAACTGAAGGAGACAATGACACAAGCTCCAAAGAAACACGAAAGAGAACTTCTGCAGTACAAGTGCGGAAGGCATTAGAGAGGTTTAGTAACAAGTGCTTTCAACGTGTACGTATGACGTAAATGTACACGTCACCTTTTGACGTCACAATCCGAAGACGTCGTTTAATTACACGTACGAACCAGAGAAGGTCTAAGTAAAGCCATGGAGAAAGGTGTACGTGTAGCTAGCTTCATTTCAATCATTTTAATCTGCGCGAAATGTACATCGATATTTGTAAAACCTCGACGTAAGTAAAGTTAGAATCCTAGTTGTGCTTTATAACACCGATAACTGAAGTTCGATCAATGATATGTTTGGAGTTTTTCAAAGAAGTTACCCGTTCAGTCGATACGTGTAGAGCGTCGTTTACACGTCCATAACGTGTAGTAATACGTCACGTCATGACGTCATTTGATCAAAGATCGCAGGAAGTGATGATGTCATACGTACACGTCTTGCTAAAACTTGTTACAAAACCTCTCTATTGTAGAATGCATTTTAGAATGAAACCCGCCGTACTAGTTAACTTCATGTATCGCATGGAATATGTAACATATCTTATGCAAGTATAGATTCCAAGTAGGAAGCACCAAAATGGAAACCAAATGCCCATCCCAATTGTTCGGTCTTATTGTTACCCATTGTACCTTTTTAAGATAACCAAAATGATATTCAGAAGCGCCATCCTAAAAAAAAGGTCGATAAAAGAATAGATATACACTATAATTGATAAAAGCAATTCCGTAACACTTGATTTCTACAGCACCACCTATAATAAAGTTTAACATCGATTTTACAAAAAAAAAACTTCTATGGAGATTAAAAAAACCCATCAATTTAAACAGTCTGCAAAGAAGACGAGATTTAAGTAATTTAACATGAAATCAGGTATCCAGGGAATGTAAGCATCTCCCGTTTGCTAGCAGCACCTGTCACTTGTAATTTCGAAGAAAGGAGGGGATCTCCAACAACACTAGATTGCAGCACCCACAGCAAAATCCCAAAACACCCATGTAAAAACAGAGAACAGACACCTACAGAAAGATATGCAAAAGGGACAAGGAACACCAACTCACACCATAGAAACATGAAACATAAAAGGCTACACATAACCCAACGAGACCAATGGTCAACCGGTGCCGACTGCCACGTAAATAGCAGACGGTGTGGTTATCCTGGATTACGTGCGCACAACCCTCCCACTATTCCGATTTCCCAGAGGTCTCGAAGAACGCACAATTATGGTGTAAAACAACCTCCTCACTGTTAGATGACCACACACAAACAAGACCGTAAAACACAGGGGTCCAAGCAACACAGATGAATATGTAAATGGATATAAAAAGAGGACGTGCGTAATACAGTCCGTGCTCTGCCGGCTGTAGCGATCTCATATACGTTATCACCCGAGGAGTCCGTTTGATGACTCTGACGCATTTTCGATAACGTCTACCTTTGATCCTTCTTATTTTGTTAATAATGTCACCATAAAATGCAGGTTGTGAAATACCTAAAGTAATATACTTTGTTGCTTGTATGGGTCCGAATTTCAAAAAAAAGTTGATCATAATTTTTGTAAAATTTCCAGAAAATCTTTACTAGTTTGTGAAAGCGAAAACCTTTATCTAAAAGTTTCTTTATAATTTGTAGATTTCTATTATGAAAATCCAAAACATCAGTACATGCTCTAGCATACCGGATGAGCTGTGAAATGTAGATACCGTATGACGGTAATCTAGGGACATCACCGTCAAGCCAGGGGAAATTTACTATGTTGAATCCATCATCTCATTTGTCATATACACTTGTATGAATTTCTCCATTGACAATTTTGATATTTAGGTCCAAAAATGGTGTTTCTATGTCTGTAATGTTTGCCTTGTATAGAGTCATTTCTTGTGGATAAATAACATCTTTATACCTTTCAAAAACAGGATTTAAGTTATCACGTTTGTCATAAAATGAAGTATTCAGGTGACGGTTTGCCTCAAACGATAACATGGTAATATGAAGCAGTATAAATGCATTTGGTGGTTTCTTTCACCTCTAGTTCGTACGGAAAATTTGCACCTAGGTAATATTTGGATAATCAATAGAGAGAACGTCATCGATATATCTATATGTAAAATTGAACTTGAGTTGAAGTAGACCGATAACAGGCCTTGGGTTGGTATTTTGGCCTGAGAGTTTACAATTATACATTTTTTTTTCATAATCTGCTCATACCTTGAATTTTTCGTTTAATTGTGTAATAATTTGTTTTTTCTCATTTCCTTTATCATCATTTATCGTCAGGATCTTCTTTAGCTCATTTGTGTCACACTTATGCCCTTTGCTGTTTGGAGCTCTTAAAAAGTTCCCCATGAGAGGTTTGATGGTAAGTGTTTTGAATGTTTGTCCCTGACATTGTCGCCATAACACTTTCTATATAGACATAAACTCAGACAGTGCATGTATTTTATATATTGCTTCAATTTCGTGCGTGAACATCGACGGCGGGTGCGACTAGCCAGCAGGGGATGCTTACTCCTCCCTGGCACCTGGTCCCATTCTAGCTTGCTAGGGGTCCATCGATGCTCAATTTGGTGCTCTATGTTGAGTGCTGTTGAGATTATCGTCAGGATCTTCTTTAACTCATTAATTCCTTTAAGTAAGATTTCACTTTTCTGTGTACAACTTTACTTTCACTTTCCAACTTGTTTATTATTAGTTCAAGTTGTCTCGTGCTGATTAGGCCGTATTCATATAGATGTCATACGAACAAGTCTTTTTAGGGTTGTCATCGTGGCGTTGCGGTATGACCGGTTGCTTTGTATGCTAGGCAAAGCTGCCGTACTGAGTTTACCGACTATATGTATAATTGTAAATTCTACAACTTTTTAAATGCCCTTGTCTCAGGCCAAAATACCAACTTAAGAATAAAATTTTGACCGGTTCTCGGTGGAAGAGGAAGACGTTTCTGTCCTTGAGAGAGCAATGACTGCACAAAGTCGGCTTCATGAGTATTGGATCAAATTAGCAAGAAGGGGAACACAGATTGCTCCGATTGGATTTCCTAATATTTGTTGAAAAACCATTCCTCAAAGCACTACATGTACAAATATGTTATCGACCAAAACGTCCAACATATTGCTAATATGTTCTGTGTTATACTAAAATGTTTTTGACTGTGTATTTTTTTTTTAATGTCTGTGGTATTTAGAAAAAATATCGATGAATCAGAATTTGAAGAAATTTAACATATAGAAGGAAGGCGGGGATCTCAAACAACACTAGGTTGCAGCACATCTAGAGCAAAATCCCAGAACACCCAATGCAAAAAAAACACATAGCACCCAAAGAAAGAGACGCAAAATGGACAAGGAGCACCAACGCAAACAATAGAAACATTAAACATAAAAGACCACACATAAACCAACGAGACCAATGGGCAACCGGTGCCGACCTAGGACGGCCATCTGCCAAGTAAATAGCAGACGGTGTGGTTATCCTGGATAACGTGTGCACAACCCTCCCACTATTCCGATTTCCCAGAGGTCTCGAAGAACGCACAATTATGGTGTAATATTACCTCTTCATTGTTAGATGACCACAAACAACGAGCAACACAAATGAATATGTAAATGGATATAAAAAGAGTACGTGCGTAATATAGTCATACAGAACAGTAATACACTCCCACTGGATGAACAAACCTCAAACATAATACCGGGTAAGCGCGGTGGTAGCGCGCTCGCTTCTCACCTCTTAGGTCCAGAGTTCGAATCCCAGATTCGGCGAAGGGTCATATGTGGGAGGGTACGTGGTCCCCCACCCAGGCCTCTGCAGGTGGTTTTCTCCGGGTACTCCGGTTTCCTCCTGCTCCTTGGACCCCCTCACGTCAGCATCTGAGCCAACGTGAGACATTAATATAAATTGTGTAACTTGCTTGTTAAACGTTGTAAAATAAATAAATTTTAAACATAAGACAAATAATTAACAAACATCAAGGGACAACGACATAAAGAGGAAAAACCACATTCATTGGTTCAACAAACAATGTAAGTTTAATAACAAAACATGGATGAGAAATAATAATAGATTTATAAGTTCAGTAAAACCAATGTTCACAAAACCGCATCAAATCAAAATTAGTGGCAAACATTCCTTCAAATAACCGCCATAAGAAGGGCGCTATTTTCATGACGTTTGCAGAAGGAATTGGAAATTGTATATTATATCTTATCTGTTTTATATATTGTAGAGAGAATATCAGGGCATCGCAAAACGGGATGAATGAGGCACTGGGTGATATCAAGTTGATATGTAGTGGAGCATATATGCAGTTAGATTTTAATAGACAGGAAACGAGCTATGACTCTAGGAAGGCGAACACCAGCACAATTTACAACTACGTAGATGTGTAGCATCAGATCTGAACATAGTTTGAAAATGTTCCTTTATTTTTATTTACCGATGAATTTACTTATATTTCAGATTTTGATTTTGTGTTTTAGCCTTAAACATGTACATTACTTGTTTTAGATACGCGGTTTTTGTATCTAGTTTCGCCTTTTTTATTCTTGAGGATATGATCCGGGAGTCTTCAATAGAACATTACATATAGAGTAGAAACAACTAAATAGTTTTCCATAGGCGACAATGTTAACAAAAGGAAAATTGACTACCACATACATGCTAATTTTTACTATAATCTATATATCATTTGAAAGATTGATATAAGAGCTTTAGAAAACCAAGGAGAAAATATCCGTTCCCGTTGATATTATAGGCTTACTTGGATGTGTACAAATACTGTCAGTTCTTCACAAAATTTCAATTTCAATTTTTAGGTCACACAATTATATTCACTTTCTTTATATGTCTTTACCATACAAATTTAACCAAAAAAAAAACATATGCATACAAAGTGTCCAGTGGATCTACTTTTATCTCTGATGACCTTCCATCAATATTATCCAATCACCTTCCAGAGATTCTTCACTGTATGGCTGGAGCTTGGGTATCTACAACTGGTCACGTGGGAAAATCTGGGTCTTTTAGTTGTTTCTACCCTGTTAAGTATGACCTACGACAGGCCAGCAGAGCACAGAGTCTTTCGTATGCTATAAATTGTTAATATTAATCCATAAAGTTTCAGTTGTTTCAAAAGCCTCATATTTAATTTAACAAACAGGTAGGTCCTCGAATTAAAAATAAAACACGAATATCTGAATACCTAAATATCTAAGTTTCCCTACTTGTTTATACTTTGAATCGTGGAAAGTGACTTTGTATGGTTTCTGCTAGAAATTGCCTAAACTCGATTAGTTCAAGATTCGATAATGCTTTCATTCCGAGAGAGACATATGGTTATATTAAGATAAAAGTGATTTCATTGAATTCTCGCTTCCATGTAGGATTTGTAAAAGAAAAGTCAGATTCTGAAAATAAGTACACTGAAACAGACATTATTCAGATGTTAAACTTTTTGATCGACAACATTTCTGTGGTGTTTGGAGGAAAGGTCTTCCAGCAAATTGTCGGAATTCCAATGGGGACCAATTGTGCCCCACTCCTTGCCGACATTTTCCTTTACTCGTACGAAGCTGAATTCATTCAATCTTTGGTCTCTGAAGGGAAAAGATACTTAGCTTCTGACTTCAACTTCACTTACAGATACATAGACGATGTGTTGTCCATCAATAATCCAAAATTCGCGGATTACCTGAGCAGTATCTATCCTTCGGAGCTTGAAGTCAAAGAAACTACAGAGACAAATAATTCAGCATCCTATTTGGACATAATGTTGTCCTACGACACTGATGGTCACATGAACACCTCACTCTATGACAAACGTGACGACTTCAATTTCAGCATTACGAACTTTCCTTTTCTGAGTAGCAACATCCCTTCATCGCCTGCTTATGGCGTGTTCATATCTCAGTTGATACGCTATGCCTGAGCAAGCACCAAATATACGGATTTTGTTCTGAGAGCTAAGCGTCTTTCAGATAAGCTTCTCAGTCAGGGATATGTTTGTGACCGACTAACATCGTCACTGAGGAAGTTCTACGGTCGATATGGGGAACTCGTCATACATTATGATGTCCCACTATCCAGAATGGTGGATGATATTCTGTCATAGACCATTTGAACCATCCAACCAAAGATTGTACTCTATATCTTCCAAAATGGAAGTAACCGGATGTGACAGTTCTACCGAATTGAAGCGACGGGTGTTGCATGCAAGCAGGAGATGCTTACTCTTCCTGGGCACCTGGTCTCACTCTCATATCGGGAGTTTGCTTCTTTTCATATGGTGGATGTTTTTGTTTTTGTTTGCTTTGGTTTCTGTTTTATCCTGATTTTGATGCCCTCGGTTTCTGATTTTCTGAATTATCGATTTTGTACTGTAGACAGGGATATGGTCATTATCCATATTTGTCATTGTAAATGTAACATGTATAACTGGTGAATAAATATTGTTTTAACGTTAACGTTGAAAGAAAAATGGTATCATTTCTTATCTATTTCCTTTCATATATGCTTAAGAGCAATTACATATTTGCATTTCAACAAGTTATGTTGCATTATTAATGCTCGAGGCCTTAAAGAGGAATTCCAAAATAATATGAATTTAAAAAGAGCAAAATCTAGAGTTGACCTTAACCTTCTGCAAAGAACCTTCTAAGGACGGACTTATTAGAGGCAAATTGTTCAACGCTTTGAGGAGTATTCTATTTTCAAAGCAAGTAACTACCACTTTTTCTAATTATAAAAGTTTTTCTTTGAACTATTTTTGGACCACAATGAGCTTGAACTTTGACCCCTGACCTTGAAAATAAACAAGGTTCATAAGCTTTATGTTCCACCCTTCCATCTTCCCTTTCTACTAAATTTAATTTATGATAAAAAATAAAACAAACAAAAACTGGCAACACATGTGAAATAACATGTATTAGAAATTTGATGACATTTTAACTAAAAAATAGATTTTAATAAACTTTCTAAATGTCAATATCCATTAAAAGATATTTTTAGCCCAAAATGACCTTCAGCCTTGACCCCTGATATTGAAAACCAATAGGGTTCCTCGTATTGCCATATGCTATCTGCATGGTAAATTGAAATTCCCTATGGCAAACGTTTTGGATTGTATTGCGCCCACAAGGATAACAGCACAGAACAAATAACTTTATATACCAATCCCCCATCTTCCCTTTCTGCAGAATTTCGAACGTATATTGCAAAAATATAAAAAAAAAAATCCGTACTATATGTGAAAAAAAATTTCCACGTCATGTTTACAAAACTTCAAAAAAATTGTCCAGAAGTAGATTTTATAAAGGATTTTACAAAGAAGTTATTTTTAGCACAAAATGACCTTGACATTTTACTCTTGATGTTGAAATCAATCGGATTCGTCGGTTTTCTATGGATCATCTACATGGTAAATTTGAATTGCTTAGGGCTTACCGTTTACGTTGTATTGCGCCTACGAGGTAAGGGGGACGGACAGACGCTTAGCGCCATAAGATAATACATGTATGTCTTATGACTGTTGTATAAAAATCGATGCACCATATGCGCATTTCAACAAATTTTGTTTTAGTAGTGATAATTTAAAAAAAAAATATATGTTATGAAGAGCTAAACGTGATCTAAAATTGATTTTGAACACCTTGATTGCGTTTGCAGACATTTTTTTATAAATGCAAAGCTAACACATGCATCGGAGTTCAAAAGTTCTTCCGCAATCTATTCTTACTTTAAGGACTTTTATTGCAAATGATTACGGTTTTCGGGAAGTTGGACAATTTATACTCATTTTGAAGCGAAGTATCTAAAAATTAAGATAAAAACAGAGCGGATTTTTTTTTTTCAAAAGCGTAAGTATTTTCCATTGTATAATAAATATACTATTAGATAGAAATTAGATTTCCATTGAAAGTTTCAAAAAAGAGTTTTTCTTCCAACCCCAAAAATCGCTATCGGCCTTAGAATATTTCTTAGAATTAAACCTGACTAAAACTGCTTGATCAATCTCCTACTTATTAGTTAATGTTCCCGCCCTTTAAAAAAAGAACAAAACACCTAACGAAACACTGAAGCCGTTTTATGACGTCTTCAAGAGACCAAGTTTGGTCAAACTTACTAGAAAAGGTATCATAATTGGAAAATATCGATATGGCAACATGTATGAATAAACATAAAACTTTTTCACAAGAAGATAACATGGTAATAATACAGCAGTGATCCAAATCAATACCTTCTTGAAGAAATTTCAAACCGAATTATTATGCACCAGACACGTGTTTCGGATATCAAATCTTCATCAGTGATGCTTTCAGCGAAAGTGATCTTGAGGAGCTGCGGACATTTAATGCAGTAGCGCCCTCTGGTTTCATATTTTGAATTTGCACATTTACTTTACAGAGAGTGCGCGGCTCCAATTTCTTTTAGGGTGGATTCAGTAATTGTCTGTTGTCTCTGGTGCATAAAATTGGTTTGAAAATTTATTCAAGAAGGGAAAGAGTTGAAACAATTCCATTATATTATTATAAACACGTACATTGTATAAACTCGTACAATTGTAGTTCAATGTTTAAGCTTAATAATAACTTCTTTTCAGCTCTTTCGCCTGAACGAATCTTTGTTTTGACCCTTTATCAATTTAACAAGATATATATTAGTTAATATATCTAATAAGCTATTTTGGAAAATTTTTATTTTATCCAAGCATTTAATCGAAATTAAAGGCGGTTAACATCCTAACACCATCCCTTTAATGCAATTTCGGCTTTAAATTCATTTTATTATGCCACTGAACCGACCCTGCGGGAAATCTGGAACCGCGTACTCTTTGCAAAGTAAATGCACAAATTGAAATTTAAGACATAATACTTCAGTTGGCTATTTAAATACATTTTGCTGTTTAAAAAAATAACTTCGGCATTTAATTAAGAATTCGGAAAAGTTCCAACTATTCACGTTCTTGAAGACAATTTCCAACCAAATTTCAAATCAATTCTAAATGCAGTAGACAAGTGTTGTGGATATTAAATCCTCATAAGTGATGCTTCCGGGCAAAATACATATTATTAAAGAAGTACCCATCAGTTATTCAGTCTCAAAGTCGAGAAGGCACGACAAAATCGTTAGATCGTTAGAGGAACAGTTGCGAACATCGGAATAAATTACATTCCGAAGTGAGACCAGGTGCCCGGGGAGAGTCAGTGTCACCTGATTATATGCAACACCCGTCGTAACAGCTCCATGGAAACTTGTCAAATTCGGTGAGTGTCGATGTACATGTACATATTAATGTACACATCAGGTAAGTATTTCTTGTTTGATGATGATGACAGCAATTCATTCGCAATCCAGAATGTCACTGAAAGGGGGATCTGATTTTAAGACAGCCAAAATTCATTTCAGTTAAGCCCCTGTCACACCTACACGTTCTCTCGAGACGTTCTTACTACGTCTTTGAAGTCCTTGAATTTTTTCATGAACGTAGTGAGAACGTGGCATTTTTCACCCGGAAGGGCTTTCCGAAAGAATCCAATACGTGCGCATCACGACCTTTAGGGTCCGTAACACGTTAGTAGCGCGTCCTTCCCGTCCTTAATACGTTTAAACAAGTTCGCAGTACGATCGGCCTCAAGTTCACACCAAGACGAAGGCGTCTATGTTACGATAGTACGGCGTTATTAAGTACTACGTTCTCGAAGTCCTTACTACGTTCATGCTGCGATCATGGCACGTTCAAAGGATATATTGTTTTCGACCTCTAAAACCAAGAACGTGGTAAGGACGGCAGAGACGTTGCGATCTCCATATGATTATATGTAACAGTTTAAGCCGTCCGTACTACGACCCTACTACGTGTGCGACACGTTTCTAATACGTCCATGAAGTTCTCAATACGTTCGCAAGTAGTCCTTAACACGTTCTGTCATCGGCGCGTCCTCACTACGTACTGAACAGTTCAAAAGGGTCGTCGGTGTCCTTACTACTACCTCAATACGTATAAGCGAGTTCTTACTACGTTCCCCGCGTCCTTACTACGTCCACGCCACGTTTCATACAATTTTGGCGGTCGTAGTGCGAACGCCATGCCAGAACGTGAAGGTGTGACAGGGGCTTAAGGCTCTCTGATTATACTTCTTTGAATTTAAATTGGTGCATTTTTTGCAGAGAGAGCGCGGCTCCAAATTTCATGTGGAGTCGATTCAGTAAAATAGTTAAATGAAAACGATGACGAAAATTAAGAGGATGTAATTTCCAAATAAATTTGTTTTCACGAATCTGTGCATTTTGATATTTTGATTGATAAATTGATCGTCAGAAAATGGCGAAATACACATTCATACCCTAATTAACACGATAAAATACCTGGAAGAGCTGGAACTACTTCCATCAAAATCATTTATTATGTTGCTAAGATCTGCTTTCGAATGATAATTATGCAAAGAAAAAATAGTTTGTTAACAGTAGCCCTTAGATAGAAATACGATATCAGAATTAATGAAAGTTTTATGACAATTTCGAGAATGTACCGGTATACGTAGTTTTAACAGCGTTGTTCGGTTGCTATGCTCCTGTTTTTGAATTTCCTTAGACCATTTCCTGTCCTTAAATTTTGATTAAAGACAGAACATGCAGTAAATGATGAGAAAAACAGAAACTGCATAGCTATTTTCTTCAAAATTACATTCCCGTCGTAACAGTAGCAAGTACCTGCGTTTGAAATTTTCCCATGACTGACGACTGTCAACGACATCGTGCAAAAGTTTTGAGTGATCACTGTTTAAATTATTTCTATGAGGTACAATCCTTCTGAACCTAAGAAGTATTGAAACAAGAAACTTTTCTAATGATATATTTTCGGCGAGATGAAGAATTTAGAAGAGAATATAAACAGCGAATAGAAAATGAGAGATCAAAAGACGGCGACCTACCTCGGCCTCGATCAGGATACAGTATCGTCATGAATTTTCACATGCCGTTTTCTGCAAGTATTAGATATATAAGTACAGAGAATCTGTCTGTATAAAATCCCAGCTCCTGTGTGTACAATCCAAACACCTAACTGTCATGTCGGCGACCTTGACTTGAACTGCAGAACGCGTCATCAAAATGCTACGTCATATCATCGGATGATGTAATGAATTAGTAAAATGGGGCTCCAGATGGGAACGAATATTTTTGACACAATTGCTGCCTTTAACTAGCAACGTATACATTATTTCTATTTCGTTTAAGAACTAGTTCGCCAACGGGCCCTACAGAGTTGATATTTTCATTAAATTACTAATTTCTTGAGTATATTTGTGAATTTTGGGTTTGGAAATTATGAAAATTGACTATTCAATTTTGACAGTTTATTGGAGTATGAACTTTGGTTTGTCGCGTCACAAATTTTGCGTAAAACCGCTTCGCTACGCTACGCGGTTTTACACAATTTGTGATGAGACAAGCCAAAGTTCGTACTCCAATAAACTGTCAAAATTGAACAGTCAGTTCTTATTTACTATCTAGAACACGTATCTCGTGCATTAAAATTGGTTTGAAATTTTTCCTCATGAAGGTTAAGAGTTGGAACACTTCTATTATTTTTATTGTGCTGGCAGACCTTTGGATGAATGGGACTACTGTTTTCATTCACCATGTTCATAGCGTACGAATCAATGTTCATTTAATAATTAATTCTAGAAGGGAGGAGATCTCCAACAAGACCCCGCTGCAGCATCAACAGCAAAACAGCAAAACACCCGATGCAAAAACACAAAAGACGAGTACAGCACGAGACGGAAAAGAGACACACGACATGTAAACATCAAACACAAAAGACTACACATAAACCGACGAGACCAATGGGCAACCTGTGCCGACTTTGGACGGCCATTTGTCACGCAAGTAGCAAATGGTGTGGTTATCCTGGATTACGTGCGCACAACCCTCTCACTTATCCATTAACCCAGAGATCTCGAAGAACGTACAATTGTGGTGTAAAACAACCTCCCCACTGTAAGATGACCTCATACAAACAAGATCGCGAAACGTAGAGGCCCCAGAAACACAGATGAATATGTAAATGGATATTAAAAGAGGGCATGCGCAATACTGTCCGTGCTCTGCCGGCTGTAGCGAGCTCACGTATGTAATGACCAGAGGAGTCCGACTGACATTCAGAGAGGACAGATGGTCGGGTCCCTATCCTCTCTAAAGAGATTTGGACAGGGCCCGTCATGGAGTCCTGTCGTCACAGTCAGTCAGAGTACAAGCCCAAAACTGCAGATTGGTCAAATACAAAGCCTAGTGTCCGTCTGGTGACAAAACGTGCATGTCTGGACCATGCTGTAAATTTATCAGGTTTTAAATGATGCTATTGAATTTAAAGACGTTTAACATTAGGATCATATCCACGGTATAAAAGGCGTTTGATGATTCTGACGCATTTTCGATGGTGATGCTGCCTACCTTTGATCCTTCTAATTTTGTTTATCATATCACCATAAAAGACAGCTTTTGTAATACCCAAAGTAATGTACTCTGTTGTGTGTATAGATCAGAATTTTAAAAGAAGTTGACTGTAATTTTTGTAAAATTTCCAGAAAGTCTGAACTAGTTTATGAACGCAGAAACCTTGACCTAAAGTTGTTCGGTAGTTTGTAAATTTCTACTGTGAAAATTCAAAATATCAGTACATGCTCTAGCGTACCGGATGAGCTGTGATATGTAAATGCCGTATGACGGTAATCTTGGAACATCACCGTCAAGCCAGGGGGAATTTACTATGTTGAATCCAAAATCATCCCTTTTGTCATATACACTTGTATGAATCTTTCCGTTTACAATTTTAATATTTAGGTCCAAAAACAGTGTTTCTGTATTTGTAACGTTTGCCTTGCTAAGTGTTAATTCTTGTGGTTAAATTTAATCTTAATTCAATTTTAATCTTATATAATTCAAAAGCAGGATTGTCAATGGTAAGAATATCATCCAGATACCTAGAAGTATTATTGAACCATTTCTGATCATCAAATGACTCTTTTAGCCCAAGCTAAATATCCTGGTCTTGTTGCCTCCGTCTGTTAACACAATTTTTCTCGTCATCCTGCCTTTGTGCAAAGTTATAATCACTGCAACGTAATCCTGTACAAGGATATTGTTACTCAATGGAGACTTATAAGTCATGACTTCGCATTTTCTGATTCAGGTGATAATTATCTGCGTTGGTGAAATAAAACGTCAGTTGTATTTTCGAATTGGATGTTTTAGGGTTTTGCTGTGGATGTTGGAGATACCCGTCCTTCCCCCAAAGATAAGCTGTCTAAAACATCCTAAAGCATTTAACATTACGAGATATTGAACGTAGATAATCTTAATATGATGACATTCAACGTATAGAGATGACACTCCTTGAAAAAGCCATTAAGTAATTTTAAAGTTCTTATCGACCTCTAAACATTCCAAGTATCGAACAATCAAATTCAAAAGTGAGAAAATGATTGCCAAAACAGCAGATTGGGTTTGCAAAATTTATATCGAATAAACACAGAGTTATCCATCTTTCGTCTGTGTGTAATTTCCTCAACAACAAGAAATATACTAATTTATCACCATAAATATTGGAGGAAGAGTGTACATTAGCCTTATCATATGGTTTCAGACGTCGATAATGTATCCTAATTCTTCAAGTACTCTACTTTCTTTTTTTACTCAAAATATTACACATGGAAAGCATTTGCGTACACGTATTATTGCAGAAATAATATTTGAAGATATATTTCAAAATTTAAGTATTTCAAAAAAAAAATAAAAAAAAAGATTGTATTCCTATTATCAGGAGGTCAAATCGCTATTCTATGTATGTTGCCGGAAGAAAATATGACTTATTCTGTATGCTGTAGGCAAAAATACATTGTATCTCATTTTTACAAATATTCTGCAATTTTCGTAAAAAATACCGGAATGGTTCCCAATCAAAATCAATTCGATCGCTTGATTTAAAACTTTGATTGATAAAATAAATAAAAAGTAAAGAAGTACCTATCAGTTATTCAGTCTCAAAGTCAAAGAGAAGGCAAGGCATCCATAGGAACGGTTGCAAACCGAGGAATGAATAACATTTCGAAGTGAGAAAATGATATGTCGATTAATCTGTTTAAGCGTGAAGGCTGCATAACTAGCGCTCCACTACAGAGGACAGGCAGTACTCTACATTTCATCATATTCATTCAAATTTGCCTCCAATTAATAGCTGAAATATAAGACAAGAAACATTTTCTTTAACACTATGCTAAGTAAGACGATAAGTTCTCGAACTTGAGAAAACTATGAAAGAACAAGAAAAAAATCGTACGCTACAGACTAAAAGACGACATTCAAATACATTGTATGTACGTTTTCAAGTCGTATACGACGTCAAAAGTTTAGCATGGATGAATACAAATACTACATGTAGTATACGTATCACACGAAATGAAGCTCATCATTCCGACATTTCGACATTTTCTTCACAAGGAAGATTGATTTATTGTCACCCTTTCTCATCCTAACGTTTTCTATATATATCAGAGTACTCGTGGAAATGCATATTCAAACTGCAACTCCATGTTGAAATTAAAGTGGTGCAAAAAGACGTAGTCATATAATAATTGGTCGGCATCCATTCGGGATGCTCACAGGGGTATTTCATATAACTAGACGAGTCCAATGATACCATGACTTTGGTGTTGTGACCTTGAACTTACTTATTGACTGACCTCCTTCATTGAGTGTGATGTGACAATGATTTAAACACTTGATACCTTTACCTTTGATCTAGTGATCTTGACCTACAAATTGCCAAATAGACCAAGTATGGAATAAAATGACTTTTTTTCAGCTGATGACCACGGAACAGTAGCTCGTATTTCGGCACCTTTCACAACAACAAAAATCCGAAAACCCCTTTCACATCAGCCTTACGGCAATTGTACGACGCTCTGCTATAGACATTTTGTTAAAAATCGCTAGGTTTCGTGCGGCTGCCATAAATGGCGTACGCAATACAATCTGTGCTCTGCCGGAAGGGAGCTCATATATGTTATCACCCGAGGAGTCCGACTGACATTCAAAGAGGACAAGTGGTCGGCGCCTTGTTTCTCTTAAGGGGTTGGAAAGGCCCGTTATGGAGTCCCGTCGTCACAGCCAGTCAGACAGCAAGTTATGAGAATGCGCTATTAGAAGACTGTAGATTGGTCAAGTACAAAGCCTAGTGTCCTTTTCGGTAGTTATGTTGTCTATCTTTCATCCTTCTTATTTTGTTAATCATGTCATATGAAATACAGGTTGCATAATACCTAAAGTAATATACTCTGTTGCCTGTATTGATCCGAATTTCAAAAGAAGTTGACGATAATTTTTGTGAAAGTTCAAGAAAGTCTTTACTAGTTTGTGAAAGTGAAAACCTTGTCCTAAAAGTTTCTTGGTAATTTGTAAATTTCTACTATGAAAAAGAATTTGTCCAAAATCTTCAAAAGCAAAGATTATCTGATTATCTAAAATAATACTTCTAGGTATCTAGATGATATTCTTACTATTGACAATCCTGCTTATGAATTATATTAAATGCAATTTATCCAAAAGAATTAACACTTAACAAGGCAAAAGTTACAAATACAAAAACACCATTTTTGGATCTAAATATCAAAATTGTAAACGGAAAGATTCATACAAGTGTATATGCCAAAAGAGATGATTTTGGATTCAAATTAGTAAATTTCCCCGGGCTTCAAGGTGATGTTCCCAGACTACAGTCATACGTCATTTACATATCACAGCTCATGCGGTACGCCAGTTCATGTAATGATATATCGGATTTTCACAGTAGAAATTTACAAATTACCCATGAAATTTAGGCCAAGGTTTCCGCTATAATAAACTAGTTGAGACTTTCTGGATATTTTACAAAAACTACAGTCAACTTCTTTTAAAATTCTTATCTATACACGCAACAGAGTACATTACTTTGGGTTTTACACAACCTGCTTTTTATGGTATTATGATAAACACAATTAGAAGGATCAAAGGTAGACAGCATAACCATCCATAATGCGACAGATTATCAAACGCCCTTTTAACCGTGATACCGTGAATATGATCCTAATGTCGCCAGACGGACACTAGGCGTGGTAGTTGACCAATCTACAGTCTTGAACCAGTGCATTCTTGAGACTTGCACTCTGACTGATTGTGACGACGGGACTCCATGACGGGTCCTGTCCAAACTTCTTTAGAGAAGACAGAGCCCCGACCACCTGTCCTCCCTCAATGTCAATCGGACTCCTCGGGTGATTACATTCTTGGGATCCCGTCGGCAGAGCACGGATTGTTTTACGTACGCCCCCTCTCTTTATATCCATTTACATATTCATCTGTGTTGCTTGAGCTTTTACCCATTGGTCTCGTTGGCTTATGTATAGTCTTTTGTGTTTGATGTTTATATGTTGTATGTCTCTTTTTCATTTCTTATTATGCTCGTCTCTGTGTTTTCTCATCGGGTGTTTTGCTTTTGGTGCTGCAACAAGGTCTTGTTGGAGATCCCCTCCCTTCTTTTGGGTACATGGTAATCAACACGGCGTTAGCCAGTGTGTGACTCTTCTTTAACTCATTTGTGTCACACTTATGCCCTTTGCCGTGTGGAGCTCGTAAAAAAATTCCCCGCGAGGGGTTAGACAGTAAGTGTTTTGAATATATTGTCGCCATAGCACTTTCTATATAGACATAACGTCAGAGAGTGCATGAATTTTATATATTGTTTTCATTTGCGTGCTTATACATCGACGGGTGCGGCTAGCCAACAGGGGATGCTTACTCCTCCCGGGCACCTGGTCCCACCTCTGGCTTGCCGGGGGTCCGTCGATGCTTAATTTTTGCTCTATTGTGAGTGCTGTTGAGATTATCGTCAGGATACTCTTTAATTCATAGGGATTATATGATTTCTGGTCATTTAGGTAAACGTTATGGGGGGCACATTTCAAGGGGAAAAAATCTTAACATTTTTCAAACGAATTGTGCCTCCGCTATTCGTTCTCATTTTTCTGATAAAGTTTCCAAATACACATAACAGAACAGTTCCGTTTCCTCTGTATTAGACTCCTCCCTGCTAAATGATATTTTTTCAGCCTATGACCAGGTTATTCATCCCGTTCACTCTCCTCTAATCTGCATTTATGCTATATACCGTATATATTATGTTTTAATCGTCAATTTTGACCCTTTAAAAAACCCTCCAGCCACAAGAATTAATGGTTGAAGGCAATAATATATGGAGATATTGACATCCGTGCTAGTTCGCTGCATATACATCATTTTTCTCAAGTTCTTTCAGATTAATGTTTTGTTTTGTTTCGTTTCGATCTGTTTGGTTTCAGTTTGTTTCGTTTCGTTTCGATCTGTTTTGTTTCGTTTCGATTCGTGTCGTTTTTGTTTCGTTTCGCACTTTACAGGAATCCATATTTTCAGAAATAAAATGACACGCTTTGTAAAAATATAAGACTCCAAGGGTCTTAAGATCAAAGGAGAGAGCTCTAGTTCAACTTTACATTTTGTGTATATAATATGAAAAAAAGACAATGGATGTCCTATTGTTTATCGGAAATGAAGTAATACCCAGCGAACAGATTAAAGTCGCTCTTCACTTAAAAAAAAGGATGTTGTACTTAAAAAATAATGAGGAAGTTCTTGAGCAGTTAGTGTCATATTGTACACAAATTAATAAATACAACAGTTCCTTCCCTTTGATTTTAGACCCCTGACAGAATTTATCGGTACGACACGATTCAGGAATATTTCTAGTCTATAATTGTACTTTACGTACCAGGAGAAAAACGTTGTCATACTTTACTATGGACATGATAAAAATGCACGATAAAAGAGTGCATACCTCAAACATCAATATGCCTTTCATTTCCTTGCATAAACATCGACGGCGGGTGCGGCTAACTAACAGGGGATGCTTACTCCTCCCGGTCACGTGGTCCTACCTCTAGCTTGATAGGGATCCTCCGTCTGTGCTCAAAAGGAAGGAGGGATTAGGTTTTTTATATCCCTAGAGTGTTCACATCTTTTCAATAATGCAAATTGCAAAGTCAGAAGTTCGTCAACTTCAATAAAATGTCTAGTAAGATGGATGCATAGAAATTCAGAATGTAGAAATGTAAAATGATAAACAGTTATTGACTGGGGATGAGGGCAATATATGATTAGTTGGACTAACAGACAAAATGTCGCCCGAGGCCAAAGATCGACGGCTACATTTTGTCTTGGGGTCCGGCAATTCATATATTTCCCTAATTCATAGTCAATAATTGTTTTGTGATATCGTCCGTTAATATTTCTAGAAACTAAATGCTCAATATATGATTATATTGTATTTCAAATCAGTATACAATGTACTTTAGCGATCGCCATTCTGAGAAAAATCCTGTTCTTGGGAAACATCATGCAACCCTTTCCGCTTGATCGACGTATTTCATTTACAATGTCCCTTCCAGTGCAAAGTTTAAAGTGCGAAGTCCTAGAGTCATGCAAAATGTATATTTAGAGTAATTCGACAAATTCATCATCATCAATTCTATATTTATTGCTCATGGGAGTTGTTAGATAGTGGAAACAAGCTTATTCAAATGTACAAAAAAGTATTGTTACAAGATTACGATTACCATTGAAGTCAAAATATCAACATTTTCCGCAGTTTGAGATATCTTGTACTATTTGTGCTTCTTGTTTTTGTAGAAAAACAAAGATGTTTAATGTCAACATAATTCTCTATCTTCTCTATTTGATCAGCAACTAATTTTCTTCAAATCGCCATCCAACAATTTTTTATACGTTATGCATGGATATCAATATTATTATAATATTAAACAATGATTAAACTATTTCTTTTGTATAACGCATTTAAGATACTGTAATCTAATTCGTATATTTTGTCTTTATGCACATCATTTGATAATGTACCAGTTTATACACTTGTAGTGAAGTAGTCACATCCCCGATAATGTACTAGTTTATACACTAAGTCTTGAAGTTAAGTAGTCATACCCCCGCCTGTAATAATCTAACTGCATATAGGATCCAACAGGATGAGGTTTCAATGCATCAAGTGTTAGTTTCATTTCATCTTGTGATAACATCATTGAATCTCTGCAGAAAAAGAAAGAAAAAAGTAACAATACAATTTAGTAACTGGGTGACGAAAAATCGAATCTTAATATGTATAATTGCTCATACAAGTAACCAGTGTTTGGATGAATTTGGTTAGCGGCTCATTTTTTACCCGAAACGCAATTGCAATTTTTAAGAACAATGATTTCATGCATAATTGTGCCAAAGTGTGAAAGGAATTGAAACTTGCAATTTTTGCATGTTACTATTCAAAACCTCCAAATTTCAACACAGAAAATCGCGACTTTGTCACGTGATTTATCGCCCGAGTTTATTAACAGTTGGCGCTATCAATGATTGATAAATCGAATGCATAAATAGGATGAAGGGGAATGTTTGTATTTCATACCTTCGTTATGTGAATATTTTAACGTTTTCGTAATATATTTTAAAACTATTTCTCATTTGATAACATAATTTGTTATTGTAAGCGACTATTTCTGCATACCTTTTAAGGGATCACCATTTAGTTGGGAGGGCAGTCTTTTTACGGTAATGTCCATCGTATATGGAAAAGGAAAGTATAATTTCTTGTTTACCTATATTGTTACGTTTTACTTACATTTTAGTTTTGACACGGTGTACATTCCAGCATACGCAGGTGAGTCCGCAACATGTAATCATAAAAACTGAAGCCATGACGATTATATACATTATATATTCTTGCGAATGAATACTTCGATATCATTTCTTGTAATGATCGAATCTGAAAAGTAGAAAGTCACATTTAACACGAATGAGACTATACTATTAAACAAAATCACATAATTCTAAAACAAATTTAAAAAATAAAAGTATGACCTATCTCAAGTATTACAACGAAAATAAAAATCAAAACAAAACAGGGATGATATATGTATACCATTTCCGTCCATTGTACTAAGGTAGACAGTCTGTAATGCTTGGGTACTGCTAAAGTCATTGTATGTTTCCTGTTTACTTGGTAACTGTTGCGATATTGTTTGACCATCGATATCGGTCCCGTCTGTAGCAGGTCTTACGTCGAAAAAGCCGTGATTTGTCACCTTCCTATTATCTGATATGATGTCTCTCTTTAACGATTTTTCTCCCTTCGCCAACATTCCCGGAAGCTTTTCGATCGGAAGATCGATGATTTCTCATAAGAACAGATGTAGATAATAAATTCGGAGTAGTCATGATCATGAGAGTGGAATTCTTTGAATCGCTGTGACTTGAGAATTTATGGATTTGTTTCTTAGCTTTAAATTTGGAAGCTCGATTTCGTACTTTTAAAGTTATCAATGATATATTTAAAGTTGTTTCTTGCTTCGCACTTTGAGTTCTAATATCTGATGTTGATATTGGTAATTTCAAATTTGTATTGATTTTAGACACGCCAACGGACCCAGTACTTCCGTAAACTTTCGATGTTAGCATTATCATTTTCGATTTCGATCTCAATGATGGTGAAAATATTTTGAAGGTGGATACCTCTATAGAACTATTTCTGGATAAATTAACATTGAATACTAGCTGGCTTACGTTTGATGTAGATGTTGATGACGATGAAGTAGCCTTTATTTTGGTCACTCCGACAGTATTAAGACTGGATCCATCTAGGATCGAAGATAAATTGGCCAATTGTGACGTTAACTTTGAGGTTGATGTGAGCTTGGATACTCCAGGTTTCATTGTTGATGATACTTTCATCCGTGAATTCTTTTCTACGGACGCCTGTTTGCTATACCAGTGAAGCCTAAATCCTGTTTTATTTGCTTGTATATGGTCGGTTTGAAATTCTATTTTTATTTTATTTGAATATGATCTCACTTTTGGGTTATGTTGATATCCACATCGGTTAAAGATAAGCTTGTCATTACTTCGATCTGTAATCTAAGAATTTGTCTTTATTTCAATATGTTTCTAAATTCCTGAATCTATGTCATACATGAATGAAGAAAATAAATGAAATGTTTTTTCTCATATCAAACAATTTAATACCTGAAAAGATGTTAATAATATCGAAGGGTTCCGACTCTCTACCTTCTTGAAGAAAATTCAAAACCAATTTACATGCACCAGACACGTGTTTCGAATATTAAATTCTCATCAGTGATGCTCTCATCGGAGCCACCAAATATTGATTACTGATTAACTGAATAGGTACTTCTTTAATGCACTTTCTTTAAAAAAAAGGAGGGATCTCCAACAACACCAATTTGCAGCACCCACAGCAAAACCCCAAAACACCAAATACAAAAGCACAGAGCAAACAAGCACAGAAAGAGACACAAAGGGACAAGGAACGTCAACGCACAAAACAGAAACACCAAACAGAAAAGATTACACATAAACCAAGGAGACCAAGAATTGATGACTGAATAACTGATAGGGAATTTACGGTATAAAAACGACGTTACCATACCATTTTCATGACGTCACAATGGTCTTACGTCAGATACCGTCTGTAAGGGAAAACTCTGTATTCCGCAAAGACTCAATACGACAAAAGAGAGGACTTTGGCTCCAACTTAGTTACTTTCCCTTGGTTTGATGGCGATGTTCCAAGATTGCCATCGTATGGTATTTACATCTCTCAGCTCATCAAATACACTAGAGCTTGCTTCCATGTTTTGGACATCCATGATAAAAATAAACAAATTACGAAAAAAAAATTATCAGTAATGATTTATATATCATAAACGTGTAAAATCTTTTTAAAATTTTTAAACAACTATTTTGAGCTTCTTTCAAAATTTGGGGCAACTCCAGCATCGGAGTATGTATCATTGGGAATTCCATTGCTTCATTTTACGGTGACCTTATCAACAAATTCCGAAGGACTAAAGGCAGATCAAACTTAAACCAAATGTCGGTTGCCTGCTTTATCGAGGATATGAGCCTTAAGTCATAAAAACACTGAACATGGTTCTAAACCTATTTACAATTGTGTACAAGTGTCTTTCCCAACGTTACACTCTGGCCAACAATGACACAGGACTCCAGGACAAGACTTGTTTAAATATCGTCAGAGAAGACTGTGTCCTGATTCTGTGTCATATCTAAAAGTTGCTCAGTCTTCTCGATTGATAGATCTTGAACTCGCTTTAAACGGGAGAAAACATATTCATTGTTAAGATACATTTACATAGACTTTGTGTTACAAGAGGCTTTTATGTTTTACTTTCTTGTTTGTGATGTCACCTAACCGTGAGAATTTTATGTTTATACAAAAAAATGTGCGTCTGTGGAGACATTTGTGTATTCTGATGCGTGGGAGGATTGTGCAGACGTAATCCGGATAACTACAACAATTGCTAATAGCAGATGACCGTCCAAAGTCAGCGTCGGGTGCAAATTGGTCTCTTTCCTTTGATGTGTTGTCATTAATGTTTTACGTCTCTGTACGTCTGTTTCTTAGATAAAAGATATAAAAATATAAATAAGAAAAAAAATAAATAGAAATAGATATAAATACAATGAAAATGAATGAACTATTCAAAATAAATAAAATTTGTGAAAATGATTAACAAGGAAAGTATAAAAATATAAAAAAATAATAAAAATAAATAAATTAATAAAATAATTAATAAATTGATAATAAATAAATAAGAAGAATAAATTAAAATGATCAATAAATTGATAAATAGATTAATGAAATAAACAAATTAATGAAATAAATAAATAGATAAATACGTAAATTAATAAGATTAATAAATTACTAAGATCAATAAATTTATAAAATAAATAAACTTATAAAATAATTGAATTAATAAAGTAATTAAATCAATAAAAATAAATTAATTAAGTAAATAAATTCAAAAAAATTAATTAATTAATA
This sequence comes from Pinctada imbricata, assembly GCA_033119305.1. Lineage (NCBI taxonomy): Eukaryota > Metazoa > Mollusca > Bivalvia > Pterioida > Pteriidae > Pinctada > Pinctada imbricata. The sequence goes on from VSWD01000003.1 coordinate 62,827,377, forward strand.
AAATAAATGAATTAATGAAATAAATAAGTTAATGAAATATATAAAGTAATCAGATAAATAAGTAAATAAAATGAATTAAATTAATTAATTAATGAAACTAAGAAAATAATTCAATTAAATAAATACATTAATAAAATAAATACATTAATGAAATAAATGAAATTAATAAGACAAAAGAATTAAGAAAATAAATAGAATTAATGAAATAAATAAAATAAATTAATACATAAAATAAAGAAATTAATGAATTAAATAGATAGATAAAATAAAGAAATCAATGAAGAAATGAAAACAAAAATAAAAAAAAGAAATTAATGATAAAGCCTTCATCGGGTTTCCGCAACTGCGTAAACTATTGAAGAAGTTACATATCAAGTTTCCGCAACGGCGTAAACTATTTGAAAAGTTTGATTAGGTCTCCGCAGCTGCGTAAACAAATTTTACAAGTTTCATCAGGATTCCGCAACTGCGTAAACCATTTGCTCCAAGTTTACGTTGCGGAAACTTCTTGAAAAAAATGGAAAGAAATTTATCGGCGAAAACGTTGCGTAAACTTGCGTTAACTATTTGCCAGTTTACGCATTGCAGAAAATTTGTGGAAACCTGAAAATATCAAGTTAACGCAAGTTTACGCAGTTGCGTTAACCTGATTTTTCGCCCAGTGATTGCTTTGTATGATGTTCTAGTGAATGTCAAACGTCCTCATCTTCAATATGGTCAATTAAGAACTGATAAATTTGCGACATTGAACATACATGCACTTTACGGTTACTTAACCCTCGTTAGTGATCCTCAATCTAAACAATAAACAAAGAGTGGGAAAGTTATTATGTCAAAAAATATACCAAATGACGTAGCCAGATGGATGATTCTTCAGGACCAACGTTCTAGAAATTGAAGAAAATTTGATAACAAAAATTTTTCGAATGCATTGAAGAAATGATCGATCGAACTTGCTTACATATGCCCTCGGGGACCTCTGGTCCACAAACAGAGACACCCACAAAGTGGAACAAATGTCATTCCTCCTCAACGTCAAGATATATTCAAAATATTGCGTCTTTTGTGGAATGTAGTTTTGGGTGTTGAATGTAAACGTCTTCAAATTGAATGTAAGCAGGAGATGCTTACTCTTCCTGGGTACCTGGTCTCATTCCCATATCGGGAGTTCGCTTCTTTTCATGTGGTGGAGAGTTTGGTTTGTTTTCTTTGGTTCCTGTTTTATCCTGATTTGTATGCCTTCGGCTTCTGAATTAATGATTTTGTGCTGTATACAGGGATATGGTCATTATCCATATTTGTCATTTGTGTGTCACTAAATAAATAATAATAATAACAACAAATCTCGTTAACAGAGAAAGTGTTCTCTTTTGTGTTAATTATGCATATCTTGGATCATAGTCTGTTCTTCCTTTCTCTTCTCACATTAGAGTTTTTACAGCTTATTTCACTGACGGACACCTACTCCCTATTTTTGTTTTGTAGAATAATAAGAATCTGGATGACTATGGATTGTGCCTTTTGGAATGTCATTTTGGGTTGAATTCTTTTTTTTTTTCAATTATTATTTTCCCAACTCGTATGAATCGGTTCCGCTTTTTTTTTTTTACTGCTTCCCATTTTTCTTCAATTTCATTAATTTATATACCTTTTTATTCTTGTTAATTTGAAGATGGCATTTAGTATGTCTTTTCGTACAATATTTGACGAAATAATTTTCACACTTTCTGTTTAGAATGATGATCACTGACGGTGGTTAAGTACACGAAACGTGCATGCCTTGTCAATGCTGCAGATTTATATATTCTTAAATGATGCTATTGAATTCGAAAACGTTTAACATGGTGTCACTATTTAAATGATTCAATGAAGCAACGTGCAAAATTTAATACAATATTATTCAACCAAATACGAATGAATAATCTTAAACTATTGTTTATGCTACCTTCAGGAAGTCGTCGCATCGAGGTCCAAATTTTCTCTGTAAATCAAAATGGTCGATCTCTATGACGAAATATTGACCGAAAGTGGTACATTTATTCCAAGCATAATTTTTGTTGTTTAAGTAGAAGCCGTCTTTATTTTTTTCTGATTCCAGTTCTCCTGTTTCCTCTGTACCATTTGGACAACTTGAGTAAACTTCTAAATGAAGGAAACGAAATAAGAAAATAAGATTGCGGAAAAACTGTCACTAGAACATTAACGAATGAAAAACTGGAAGATATTATGAAATGAATATAGCCTTGTGTGAAAATGCTTACTATAATTTTTGTTAACCTGACCCTAACCTAATTAGAAAAAATTAATAACAAGATTCCAACTCCTTTCTAATCCCACATACTTGCACTTTTCTATGACGTTATATGTAATTCATTCTGACAAAATAAATGTGGTTAAACTTACCCTAACCCTAACGTCAAATGGTAATATAAACGGCTAATGTGGATTTCTGAATCCCATATATAATTGTATAAAAATTTGTCTCATCTATAAGTCTTACCGTGTGAAAGGAACAGAAAAAATATTATTCGTAGAAGTTCCATTTGTACGCCCACTACATGCACCTCGATTTAATGGACAATTTCTCTGAATTGCAGTATAACATATAGCAATTTATATATTTCCTTATAAAAAGGAACTAAGAGAATCTGATTACAGCACTGATTGAAAAACATATTCTAAACATATTAAGAATACGGGAAAAAGTCAAATTTGTTCCATTAACACGTTGTCCTTTTGATTTCCTTTACATATTAGGTATGCGTGACATTGGATTTATTTTAAGAGGAAAATCTATTCTGAAAGTCCGCATATACACTTAGTCTACCTTTTCCTATTGGAATACTTGTAGCATCATGAGAGCGGATCAGTGGATTTAAATGTTTATGGTCGCATTCCTATCACATCCTTCCGGTATATTGACACAAGTTTGATTTTAATAGTTGCTTGTAAACATTCATAAGGAAGTGATTTAAATTATTTTGACAACAGAGGAAACTAAGTCCTGTGTACATGAAATTTTGATTGCAACTGTATCAATTAAACTTTATTCTTATGATTATATACATTTTAAGAATATGGCTTTTATTTTGCCCTGCAAAAGATGCACAAAAGGTGTTGTTTTTAGAAAAAGTCTTACATGAAATGGTGCAAACCATTTTGACAAGGTTTCATTGAACTGTCTTTTTTAGCTCAGCTGAGCGAAGCCCAAGTGAGCTATTGTCCGGCGTCCGTCTCCTCTGCAACCGTTGCACATAATTACACGAAACCTTACATGAAGAAAGAACTCATAGTAATCTGCCAAGTTTGTGTTTTTCGTGCCGATCGGTCATGAAATATGTCCGCCGAGTGCTCTGGTTTATTTTTTCGACTTCTCCACTGCAACGGCTGCTCGAAATTTCACGAAATCTTCCAGGAAGTAAGTACTCAAGGTCCTCTACCAAGTTTGTGTTTTTCGTGACGATCGTTTAACAAATATGGCCGCCGATGGTTCTGATTGGCTGACACATTTTCGACATCTTCTTTGCAACCGCTGGACAGAATTTTATGAAACCTTACAGGAAGCAATTACTAAAGGTCCTCTACCAAGTTTGTGTTTTGCGTGCTGATCGGTCATCAAATATGGCCGCCAAGGGTTCTGATTGGCTAACACATTTTCGACATCTTCTCTGCAACCGCAGCACGGAATTTCATAAAACTTTACAGGAAGCAAGTACTCTAAGGTCCTCTAAAAAGTTTGTGTTTTTCATGATGATCGGTCAATAAATATGGCCGCCTGGGGCTCTGATTGGCTAACACATTTTCGACCCCTCCTCTTCAATCGCTGCACAGAATTTTATTAAACCTTACAGGAAGCAAGTACTCAAGGTCCTCTACCAAGTTTGTGTTTTTCGTGCCGATCGTTTCAAAAATATGGCTGCCGAGGGCTCTGATTGGCGTTCGCGGTATATTCATGTTTTGTGAGTGAAAGTTTCGTAAAACATACGCATACATTCGTGGAACAGACGTGAAACTTTGCATGAGAATTTTGTATTCATTGCACAGATACGCGTATGAATGACATATGAATTGCAGATGAACTACTTCAAAACAATGTTAAATACGCATTGATGCGTTAATCCAAGAGATCGGACATTTTTTAGCAGCTCATAACCGTTTTCGCGTTTTTCCATGTAGTATCAACCTGGAGTCCACTCGCTGCGCATAGCGACTGGTGAAATGTGACAGAAACTCTCTTAAAAATTATCTAAATTACATATATTTGCGTAGCATTACGTAACTCGACGTGTCGCCACGTAGTTTATGCGTAATTCATGCTCAAGTGCTGTGTGACAGGGCGTTTACCTGCTGGGCTTTGAGACTGGATAGTTGACGTGTACGCCTTCGATGTTTCTTTATCTATAAAAACCATCGAAATGACAGATTGACAATCAACGCAGCTACGTTAAGGCACTCCTCAGACGTCTTCAAGTATGGCGCGAAATGACATCACGTCAGATTTTGACGTCATCAACACAGAGGCGATAATCCTTTACAAGCGACCATCAATGCTCTTTATTGTAATTAATCATCGAGTTACATTTTTTGCTGAATATTTTACTGTTAGCTAGTTTTAACATATTTTCTTTTCCAAAACATGAAAATAAGATTGGGCAAAAAATATGCCAATGTTATAAACGCCCTCTCCTACTGTTAGCTATGTTAAAAACACTTGAATAGCATAACACACGAGAGAAATATCTGATGAAAATCTAGCAACCACGTCACTTTTAGCCTAGCAATCATATGAGGCTGTTACATGTACTGAAGCTCTTAGAAAAAATGTAAGGCTTTGTGGAATCGTCACATTTTCTTTTAGATGATACATGGGTAAAGGAAAATAGCAATTTAAAAAATGCGGGGAAAATGCCAATATTGGTCTAATTTGGAAATAGATAAAACTTCTCAGTCCCACCCATCCTGTTCCGTAGATTTAAGGAGGTTCAGGACAACCAGACTAAAATGTGATCCTATCATTTAATTTTCCTAAAAATTGTAAATGTTAATAATTGAAACATACTTTTTCTACCTGCAAAGTTTCATCAATTTTTTCCGTTAGTTTTGAAGCTACGAACGTACATATATACCCATTGAAAGCCCCAAAGTGGGCCGTAAAATTAACAAAACTTTAGGTATTGAAAAACAGTTACAAGTCTTCTGTAGAGGCAGAATATTAACAAGTTCTGTATTTTTCATTTAGATATGATGTGGGCTATCAGATATGTATAGAATCATACATGATCACTAAGACTTTTAAAAGGAATTGTAGAAAGTAGATAAATCTATGTCTATTTTCAAAACGTTTTTGAGTTGCTAATTTATTATAATAAAGTCCGTTTATCTGAAACCCTATCACTTATTTTCCGTAAAAACTTGATATTATCTTCTTCATATGTCAAGTGAAACACCGATAAATTCCTATTGAAATTTGACCGTCAGTTTTTAAGTTATAGTGATTTTGTTACCCCTCCCCCTTATTTCTACGTTAAATAATCCTGACGTTCTTGCGAAAAACGCGCCAATGTCACCGTTTCTAATGTGACGTCATAATTGATCCAGAGCTTTCCGAGGGGGTTCTTTCGGATACTGTTCTTGACCGCCTTAAGGTGCTCCACGCCGCGACGTTATAGAAGAGTACGCGAAAACGTTGTGTGACGTTATAAATAACGGCACGCTAGTTATCGTATGCTAAGGATATTTCAAGGGATAAATTGTACTGGATCGATTTTGAATATTTTTGAGCTTTAATCCTATTCCTTACACATTGTCACCGTTGGGTATTACGTGAAACACAAATGATATGTTTCACGGGAATCCCCTTTGATTTAACCAAGTAAATACTGACTAAATCTACTTTATATGAATTTATTTTAGGCCTATCATATAGTCATTATCATAGATTATACGATGGTAGTTTATTCTGGTAGAAAAAAGACGTATATTTGGAGAACACTTAAATTTTGTATCTGTCCGTGCACCATATCATAACATGTGGCGAGCATTGAAAAATTTCTGATTAAGTGTTAAGATTGATATTCGCTTTCCATTCGTAAACGAAT